>JAPYYW010001093.1:0-53094 GCA_030522545.1 Cremastinae sp. A BG-2022a
ACATAAAAACAACAAAACAAATAAAAAAAGCAAAAAAAAGATTTAAAAGTAAATTTAAAGAAAAAAAAAAGAAAAAAAAAAAAAAAAAAAAAAAAAAAAAAAAAAAAAAAAAAAAAAAAAAAAAAAACATTTTCATGAGCTTCCTACACAGTTGAACTTTTATGACTATTAAATAGCAAAATAGCGTGCCGTAATCGTGCTCAAATGATTAAATTCTATAATTACGTAATAACGAACAAACGTGCGAATTAATAAGAAAATTGTTTTACTGTCGGTTGTAGATCTCTAGATTGACAATACTTGATAATGGGATGGGATACAAAGGGGTCTTCTTGATGTTTCTTCGGTATGTACAAATAGGGTGGAATTGAATTTGGGAAGAGCTCGTTACAGAGTTATGAGAGGAGCCTCCGCATTTCTCTTTGTTCTCTTCCACTCGTTCAGGTCGGCGAGAATCTTTCTGCCGTAAGAGGTGTGCAGCTCTCTGAAGGTAACCCTCGTCCTCGGCATGTTCTCCGTTCTGCCTGGAGCGGATCTGACGCTCTGCGAACGCTGATGAGTCTCCGGCCTGTTGAAGGGGTTGTGTCTCGTTCTCGGAGGAGGCTTGGGAGACTCCGGCGGCGGAGTCACAGCCGCTGTCTCCTCCTCGGCTGCATCCAACTGACGCTGGAGCTCAGCGACCATGAGTTTCATGTAATCGTAGCTGGCGCACGCCAAGGCCTTCATCCATTGTTCCATCGATTCCTGAGCAGAGACAGTTTACCGTGACAAAGATAAGACACTTGATAAGAGACTGAGATTGAAATATAACAAAAAAACAAGATTTTACCTGGGAATCCGCGCCAAGGGAATAACTTCTGTTGTTTGGCCCGTGAAACACGATTTTGAAGGCAAAATGTTCCTCGTCCTCGGCGAGTTCGATCGTGCATCCCTCGAGCACGATCATTCCGACCGGCTCCTTGTCGCCACGACGATCGAAATAAAACAAGATGTTGCCCTTGAGAACGAACCAACGCTTCTGATATCCCCGATTGACTTCGCTGCGTTTGTACAGCCAGCCCTCCCGATCGACCGGGGTAGGCGATGTGGCGAATGCCACCATGTTCTTCTCGTTTATCTTCATATTTCGCTCAAAAAAGTTTATTATCACAGTTATTCAAATGTAGTCTTTTATCGACTGCTCGTTTTTATTATTCCCAGTGTCACTTGTTGTTATTGCACGGATTCGTTGCGATTTCGCGACATCGAGAACACCAAAATAGAACGAGCTGTCAAACCGTCGAGGTTAGGACCTAGTTAAGGTTAGGTTCGCGACCGACACAACTTTTCCGAATCGTGCAGCAGCGATCCTCTCTCTCTCTCTCTCAAGAGAATTTCAATTTCTGGAATAATTTCATTGTAGTGTACTTATCTCATGGAAAAATGTAGAAAGGAGTTTCAGTTGAACAATTACTTTATTTTAGACTTTTACAGCTGTTAGATTCGCAGATGTACAAAAAAATTTGTTCTTCTTTGTAGACTATATAGTGACTTGTCAATTTTTCTTAATACTTGGATAGAGCGTGACAATAAAGAAATCTGTCGAGGAATCGATGATGAGAAATATTTGTTATTCGAAATAAGCAAGTTTTTTAATTACATTTAGAGAGAGATAAATTGTAATGTTGCGTAAAACGTTTGGAAATAGTTAACGGTGTGAATACGCGGTTAGATGGGTATAATTTTGAAGTGTAGTCCGATGAGGGAGAATACTAGACACTTGAGATCCTGGACGAGGTAGTAGAAGCATCGGAGTCCTTCGGGATCGCGGGACTGATTTACGTCCAGGAGGGATCCGGTTTTGGAGGTCGTGAACGATATGTGCTCGTCGCCGATAACGATCTCGAGCTCCTGACGGCCGACCCGGTCGGGCTGGGGCCAGAGCGAATCGTCCTCCTGCATTATTTCCGAGTCCTGTATTATCCTCTTGAGTTCCTCCATAACGCACTGATGGACGTACGCCTCTTTCCGGATCATCGTGTCATTTTTGTAATTGGAGTTGTTGGCGTAGCGCAGTTTCCCGTCGGGCCTGAACTCGAACTCGAGAAACTCGTGGCCGAATTTACCCTTGTGTCCCACGTAATATCTTATGTAGAAATCCGTCGACATCTTCGCGGGATAACTCGAACGGCGCTTTCGGAATTATTTCCACGAGACCGGCTTTTTAAAAAGACTCTTCTTGAGATAACGCTTTGTTTGGTTTTTGCGGTTATTCGACAGTGTCGTCGTAAATACGGAAATCGAAGCAGGAAGTGCCTGCTTTGAGGTTATGGACGCGCGCGTGCGCGCGTCGATTCGGTAAATCGCGCTAAAATTCAAACCAGAGACTCGAGCTTTGCCGGATCAAGAGGCCACGTGGGAAAACTTAAATTTTAATTTATTCAGTACATGGCCAATTATACAATACATTTGGATGAAACTGCATGCGCTTCGCTTCAATCGATACAAATATAACATCGCGTTCCGAGCAATGCGTTCGTCGTCGCGAAATAATCGAGAAATATATCTTTCACCTCTCGTTTACACAACAAATAATCTTTGAAAAACATCAACGAAGGTTGCATTCGTTTAGCGAATCCAGGAATTAGTTTCATTGGATTTCCTAAAATTGTAGAATTAAAGCGAATTGTTGTATTTTTGCTCAATTGACATTTTCAATACTGAAAAAAAAATGCAAGACCGAGTTACCGGAAAAGAATTTTAATTGCTCAATACAAACTAAGGGGGTTCGGTTCATAAACCATCAAGTTTTTAATATTTACCAAGTCAAACATTATTTTGATCGCGTCGAGTCAAGGTGTACAAGTGTTTTAAAAAAAAAGTCGAGACGTTTGAATTTTCAACATATGCCATTTCCCGTAAGCTAATCTTTAAGCCGCTATTTACAACTACAACACGGGGCGATAAACGCTACAAACAGTCTTATCTAAATCACTTTCGTTTACACTTATGATGCTACCAGAAAGCGCGACTCGCGCCGAATTGACCTGGACAAAATTCAGATCATGGGGCTTCGAAAAACGATAGCGCAACACAGGAGAAAAACTGGGCCTCGTTGCATAAAAATAAAATAAAAGCGAATTAACGATAAAAAACGAATGAACGTGATGTAACTGGGATTCGATAAATTCTCAGCCCCAATGACGAGAATCCATGAAAAATTCTTTTTATCGAACTATCGTACAATCTTCGCTTTATCCTAGTATAAAAAAAATATATGTATACTAAATTTATAAATATTCTACAGCGTTGAACGGATAGCGAATTATCCGTTTCCGTTCGGCCGACGCGATCGAGCGCTTTTCCGAAGCTCTCCGCATCGCTGCCACGACAAAATTCACACGTCGCGAACACTCGGTGTGTTCGTCGATGCGATCGAAAATTTTCGTAGCTCCATTGATTCGCATCGATCGTAACGAGTCTCGACGACCAATCTCTCTCCCTGGGCTTAGCCGATCAACAATTTTTCACGAATTTTCGTCAGTCATGGCTTCGAGCGCGAGTCCGGGGATTGTCCTTCGGCTTCCTCGTCCATTATCAGCGACGTGTCCGACTCGTTGTTGCCTGGAAAAAAAAACGTACGACGATACTTTATTAACGCTCGCATTATGCAAATTCCTAACAACGCCGTTGACGGAGGCTTCCCTCCCCTCCCCTCCCCCCCCCTCCTCTTCCACCGAACCGATAAAACAAAAAATTCAACGAAATCATCACTACAGAGATGTCACGATACACTTCTTCGAGTAATAAAAAGAAGAAACTGAACAAAATGAGATCGAGACAGAAAACGAACAGAGAGCGAGAGAGTGGCAGATTTCAAGGCTCAAGAGCAGTCTTTCCTTTTCGCCTGAACCGTCGATTCTTCAACGGAGATTCTCGTTAATTAATCCGGGCGCAGGTTCAAGTAGAATGTAAAAAAAAGGAGAGAGGAAAATCAATGATAAAATTAGTGTTAAGGACAGTTAAAAATTACCAGTACTGGATTAATCAATATTATCGTAAGTTCATTAAAAAACAAAAAACAAACGTTACAGCCAAACAACAACCTTGCGTTGGATTATACAAGTTAGTATTTAGGAGATAGCCATCGTAACGCTTTGTTACTCTACGGTCATAAGCAAAGCGTGAGTACTTTCATTTTTAGCGCAATAAGCGATATCAGCACCAGCGGTGAAAAAAATGAAAACAAAAAAAAACGAACAAAAAAAACGTCAAAAAAATAATGAGCGATGGATGATCGTGTGGTGTACGTGTTTCGTGTGTGTGTATGTCTCGTTTTGTTTTCAAGTATTGTTTTTTAGGTACGATGGAGCGGTGAAAATAAATGTAAATGAAAAGTACCAGATATACAGCACACTATCAGGTGAGGCCCATTGGTGATCTATAAACGCGTTGATTCTGCTTGCCCATTATTCTTAGTATCTAGATATTTGTCTGCAAGAAAGATATTCGTATAAATTATAAATAAATCGTCTACGTGTAGTAACACATTTTGCTAGTGATAAAACAAAAAAGGAGTGAAAAAAAAACGCAACGTCTTTGTACCGCCGCTACAATCAACGTAACGAGCACATTTCGTCGCGCGCTCTACTCAACACTTTCCTCAACGGTGTACGGTCTAAAAAATATTGACGTAAATCTCAAACGAGTTGCGCTGCAAAACGTCACGACTACAAGCTGTTATTGGATTACGACCATGCTCTGTGTCACAGATTTAATAATTAAAAAAAAAAACGTAAGTTAAATAAAATGTCCACCGATTCGCTGGTGCAAGCTTTTGTGCGAGCGATTATTTTCTGGGTGCTCGATGAGCGTGTTAAAAAATAGGGGAACGGTGACAAGGACGAGAATCTCACTGCTGTACGAAATGTGCGAAATTCGTTAATAACGGCGGGATGGATGAAAAATAAAATTGTGTAAAAAAAATTAATATTTTTTTCTACGATTAGGGACTATACGTTAACACGTTAAGCACCGTTCGGTGTCGTTTTTGCAGAAGAGGGGACATGAGAAAAGGTAGCGGATCCGTTTTCCTCGTAAATTTCGTTCGTGGGAACAAAAAGTCGTGGTAGCTGGAACTCAAAGCTCAAAATGTCCTCGTTTAACAAGTTAAGCGCCATCGCTTTGCTCTGCAAGAATAAACAATCGATTAATGATCAATGAATCGGTAGAGGGGATGAGAGAAGAGAGAGAGAGAGAGAGACGAACGAGTAATGGGCAATAAAGAGTGCACGAATTGCTTCCAACGCGACGAGAATGGCGCTTAACGTGTCAACACTCAAGGATTTTTTAAACTTTCAAGGGTACGCTACCTTACATCGGCTCCCAATATCTGAGGTTCTAACTCCAAACTCGATAGCAACTCATGCACTGTGCAGAGAAATACAGTCTCAATAACAGCCGGGACTTTACTACTCATCTATTCTTTTTTACTTTTCGTCTCCGTATTTATCGTATTTACAAAATCAGTTTTTAATTCATGTTCCAACGCTCCGGAAAAAATACGAGACGAGGGACATAAGAAGAGAGCCAGGTTAAAAGACACATTTTTATCCAACAGAACGTTCAGGAAAATGAGTCAACGAATATATGTATGTATATTGATCCCTTTTCGGAAAATTGGGACATTTTTTCCTGTAGGACTTACCTGCTATGGTCAGATCGACTATCGCCTTGTCTTTTTGTATGTGAAGCGCGGTCAGGAAGAAAAACAGACTTCCGATAACTTCGACGAATATCGTGATGAAGAGAGCGTACTGCAGCGAGCGAAATTCAACCAGCACGTCATCGCCGGTCCCGTTGCCCGAAAGAACCGGCTTCAAAGCCTCTGAAAACTAATTAAAAAGATGATTTTTTTTTTCGGCTTCAGATTTTTGAAACATTTTTTTTGTTCGTTTCTTACCAGGCCTATTAAATAGGGACTGCCCGCATCGCCAAGCGCATGGGCGACTAATATTTGAAAAGCTTCGGCAGTCGACCTTCTTGTCGGAATTACTACGTACTGAAAAGAAAATGATTAATTATACATTGTAGGTTGAAATTCATTCGGAGAGCGCTGAGAAGTTCTCACCAGTAGAATGTCGGCAACGATAGACCAATTGAGATTCAACGCCAATTGTCCGAAGAATATCAAGGCGTAACAGCCGGTAGAGTAACTATTCGCGAAAACAACAGCGAAAAATATAAGAGGAGCGCTGACCAGAAGACCGACGGCGCATATCAGCGGATCGGCTTGGTGCCAGTTAACTCGCAGTTTCTGAGCAGCGATCGAGCCCAGAGGAACGCCGATCAAGCCGGCAAGCATCGCGATCAATCCGAATTTGTAAGACACGCTGAATAAAATACAAAAATAACATTAATCTCAATCCCCTTTTGCAATCGATGAGTATATTTCGATTTATAAATAATAGCGTACTCATCGATGTCGATGTCACTGTTGGATTGAAGTTTCAATCCAAGTTGGAGGAATTTTGGTCCCCACCATGCCATTGCACCAGCCACGAACGCGACGCAGGTGAATCCCACCGTCGAGAGCATGAAACTCGGACTGCAATTCAATAAAGAATAATACGTTTGTTCGAAATTTTCTTATCTCTGTCCTATCCATGACACATACTTTTTAATAAGAGACTTGATATCATCTCCCCATGTTGCACTCGCTATGTGGGAACCTCCCTCCCTCTCCCCCCTCACTGGATCTCTTACGACAAAGAGAATGAGGAAGATAGCCAGCACTCCGAGAGCGGGTGTTATCCTGAGTCCCCACTGCCAGGCACCTGTTGCACGGGCCGTCTCCCCGCCGGTTATGTAACCAAGGCCACTGCAAAAAAACTCCAACTATAGATCGATCTGTGCCAAGACTGGCTCTCATTCGGAGAATAATTATTTTTTCAATTTCAGAGGAAGCTCGAGTACAAACCTTCCGACCGGTATTGCAAAATAGAAGAGAGCCAACATTTTTGATCTCGTGTCTTTGATGAATAGATCGCTTATTATCGTCGGAGCTATGGTCGAATAGCTGGCTTCTCCGACTCCTACAAAAGTTCTAAATGCCAAAAACCATCCAAAACTCTGAAAAAAAAAAAAAAATTAACAAACGTTATCCAGCTGTTTCAACATTGACGGAATTATTAATTAAATTCCTGCATTGAAGAATATAGAGTTTGGTAATCTACAGTTGGACTTTGTGCCTTGGATAAGGGACTCGAGTACGTTAATAAAAATTACTGGTGTATAATCGGCATCTTTGAATTGGGGCTGATTGGAAAAAAGTTGATTACCTTCATGTATGATCCCACCAAAGTCGTTAAGCACCAGAGAAATACTCCACAGCTCATTATTATTTTTCTATTGTAACGATCACCGAGGTATCCAAAAAGTGGAGCAAATATCATGTAACTGACTATAAAAGCAGTTTGAAGGAGACCCCCTCTCTCGTTTTTTATATCGAATTCTTTCTGGATTTCTGTGAGCATTCCTGAAAAATAAAAACAACTCGTACAACATTTTATCAATTAAATTGAGAAACTAAACGTGTCAATCGAGATAAATAAAGATGGAAAATCTTTATCGATTTGTACGAAAATTTCTCAAAAGTTGGTACCAAAATATTGGATTTTCGTCAATGAAATCACTATACTTAAAAAAAAAAAACTTGGTCTAATTAATAAAAAAAATGGCTCACCAGCGATAGTCGTTCGGTCCATATAATTTATAAGATTTACAAAACACAAGACAAGAACGGTGGCCCATTCTCTCGCAGTGACAACTCTGTCGCTCGAATCTGTCCGTTTTATTTGGGGTGGATTATTTGTCGAGGTCTCCCGATCGTCGTTGACCACGAGATACTGGTGAGAAATGTTTGGCGGAATACTCGTCTCTTCCATTACGTTTCCCGGCTCAAAGATAACTTATTATTTATTATTGCGACGATAAAACTCTCACAGCCTCTCTATTTGAGATTTGTTAAGAGAAATTTATTCTATTCTCATATATATTATTAGATGAATTTATTTGTCAGGGGAATAATAATATTGAGGGGCGAATCACCGACATAACCGTGTTCGCGCATAACGTGAAAAAATGTGATCAGACCACTATTTTTCTGACGAACCAGTGATCGCGACTGCGGACTGCGGCGTTCGGCGGCTTTCCGTTGCCGCGCGTCGTGTCTCAAGTGTGTCCAAAGACAATTGTCGCGCTTATCTCCTATATTATTTGCTTATGTATATGTACATACACAGCGGGAAGAAAGAGAAACATATGTCTCTCTGTCTGTCGTCGCGGTGCGTGCGCTGGTGCAACGCGCGATGAGCAACGAATCGGATGCCGGCGAATGTCCCGCCCCCGGGGGCGAAATGGTCCGCTTTCAGCGCCTCTGCTGCTGGGCTTATGAAACTCCCCGGAATACATATGAAACATCCGGGGAAAAACACACGACGTCTCGCTCTTATTTTTCGAGATGATTAGGATACATATATAATAAGTACGCACGATAAAATTTTTATATTTTTCAACTTTTTCTCTTTTTCATCGCTTCCGCGTTGTTTCGCAAATCGCGGTTTATGGGCCAAGGAGCCTGCCGAAATAATAAGTGGCATTCGAACCGTGTGTCAGTGAAAATAATCGGCTGTTTATAGAAATTCATTCGATGGAATCTCACCGCGGTGTCGGAATATTCGGCATGAATAAATTATACAAATTATTTAAAAAAAATTATCGGAGAGACTGACAATTAAAAAAAAAAAAAAAAAAGTCTCGTAGACGTATTTGGAAGTAAGTGGATTATTTTCTTGGAGCCTTCTACGAATGAAAAACAAAGAAAAAATAAGAGTACACAAATGACTGCAGTTGGAGATTGAACGATAGTCACCCGGTGACGTTTATAGAGACAAATAAATAATCTATCGCGAAGATGGATAATGTTAATCGTACGAGCCAGAACCATGCACATCAACCACCTAAAATGGCATTGCCATATCTGTACGAGCATAGAGTTAAAAATTGGAGTCGAGAGGAGGTAGAACTGCCACTCTCCCAAAACAAGGATGGTCTGTTGAATCCGAGAGCATTGTTGTTTTTAACACTGTGGTATTTCTTCAGCGGCTGTACACTTTTTCTAAATAAATACATTCTTACCTACATGGAAGGAGATCCTACTATTTTGGGTAAGAATTTCAAACAATTTTCATTTTCTCCCCCTCTCAACTTCTCCATTCCGTTTATCACAATAAAATTTAATTACAATTTGATTTAATAACAGGTGCCTGTCAAATGTTGATGACGGCTGTGTGCGGTTTTGTCCAAATGTATTTTCCCTGCGGCATGTACAAAGCTGGAACAAGATTGATAAGACCGCCGGGTTTCTACAAGCACATTATGCTAGTCGGGTGTATGAGATTCGCGACTGTTGTCTTGGGCTTGGTGGCGCTTAATTACGTTGCCGTTAGCTTTACGGAGACCATAAAGAGCAGTGCCCCGTTGTTCACTGTTCTCATCAGTAGATACTTATTAGGAGAATACACGGGCCTCTATGTTAATTTATCTCTGCTCCCCGTGATGAGTGGCCTAGCTCTGTGCTCCGCCAACGAGCTGAGCTTTGACTTCAGGGGATTTATAGCTGCCATGGCAACCAATGTTACCGAGTGCATTCAGAATGTTTATTCCAAAATGTTGATCAGTGGGGACAATTTCAAGTATACGTAAGTCTAAAAGGATTATTATTTTTCATTTTTTTTTCTTTCATAAATATGTACTTGTGTTGAAATTCATGAAAAAATTATGCTTCTTTTTTTTTCAGGCCTGCCGAGCTGCAATTTTACACTAGTCTAGCGTCAATGATCGTGCAAATACCCGTATCGATACTGTTAGTCGATTTGTCAACGTTCCAGCAATCGATCGATCCCCGGATTCTTTCCGTATTTTTTCTAAACGGAATATTCTTCCACTTTCAAAGTATTACAGCTTACGTACTTATGGATTACATCAGTCCCGTAACGCACAGGTGAATATTCCGCAAGTTAAATTTGTATTTCTCGTATACATTTCGATTCGGTTTTAATCGGGCTTGTTTTTATTTCAGCGTTGCCAACACGGCGAAAAGAGCCTTTTTGATTTGGCTCTCGGTACTATTATTTGACAATCAAGTTACCGGATTGTCGGCCCTCGGAACTTTCTTCGTAATCGCCGGCGTCCTTTTGTACAATCGCGCTCAAGAATACGACAAGGCGAAAATGCTAAGAATCAAACGCAACTCGAAATTGAATCTACAGTGAAAGAAACTCATCGCGAGCGACGAAAGGAACAATAACAAATCATGACATTGTCACAAACACGTAGCGACGAAAGTCGTCCTGTATATATAATTTTCCTCTATATATATACTAATGTATATACAAAGATGCGCAAACATTCCTAAATAATGAATCTGTTGCATTATTTTTCAGAGAAGTTCAAGTATTTCTAAAAAAATGCGGCTAGAAATATTGCATTTCGATTTTTAATTGATTACTATATACGAAATAATATAAATACATGTATATTTATAATGTTTATAAGCACTTTTTTAATTTATCAAAGTCAATAATTTACACCTGCAACTGTACTTTGAGCGTTTTTTAATGAAGAATACGGTGTGGGATTAAAAAAGCTGCTTGAAAAAGATTATTTGATCTTTGACGCAAGAAGAAAAAAAATATCGAAAAAAGAAAAAGCTACAGAATAAGGCTCATGTATTACGAGAAGGCTCATGGTCATGGTCGAGCTAATCGCAGAATCAGTGAATTCGCGTGGTATACATATTTACGGGGGTGTATGATAATTTCCCGAAACGAAAAAAAATTCCGGAAGCTACTATCCGCAGAAAACTTCGGATAACGCAAGAAGACGGACACAAGTCAAACGCGCGCCCCCCCCCCCCCGTGTCTTTTTTTTCGATCGGAAGTCGATCGAATTGTAAAAGAAAAAGCGAAAAATTGGTGTATTCTAGGGTAAACGTACCATATCTCGGCCACATAAGACCTTTTTTCGGCCCCCTAGAGGTTGTATTTTCATGAAATTTTCATCTACAAACCAGTATAGTCCAACCAAAATTTTCTTTAATGTTTGTCTATGTTTTTCCTGCACGAATCATTCTACACACATTTAAGAAGATAAAAAAATATCTGTTTTATATATTAACTATTAAAATAATAGTCGAGTGGCCGAGATTTGGTGCAGGCTGAGATTAGGTCCACTCACCCTATATAAGGTGTAGCTAAAAAAAAAGAAAAAGTGTATTCTATAACTATATATTATCCTCGATGTTTCTACGGAAATATTCTTGATTGAATATTCTCGTGTCCAGGGCGTTTCAAAATATGTTTAGTTATTGTGATTGGCTGCACAAAATATGTCTTTGTCTCGAGTCGAGCACTGTTATTATTTCAGTGGTCTCGAGTAGTCAAATCATCAGGTCTTCATTTAACTTCATACTGTAGACATTTATTCATATCTACACTATTTTTATTCTTTTAATCACTATTTGGACAAACAAATTTATTACCATTGTATGGGCATTACGGAAAGTCTGCATTTCTGCAACGCAGCAGTGCATGTGCGTACCTTATTTCTTTCTCACACTGCTCGACCTTCTTTACCAGCTAACAATGTCTCTATCTACGTACAATGTGTAAACAATTACTCAATTCTTTTTTCATTTTATTTTTAATAGGTTTCTCCACTCTTCCCAGAAGCTATCTGTCCAAATTCTGTATGTACAGCTTTCGCGCTTACAGTTATCTTTCTACGGTGAAAAGACGAATCGCCTTGAAAAATATTTAAATTAATTGGGGCCATTGCAACAAAAGATGTATATTCCGCTCCGAAAGTTGAAAGAATCAATTATATGTTTCGAAAATGCCCAACCACTCCAAGTCTCTCAGCGAAGCATCCAGGTAGGTTTTACCAATATTTCAAACATTTTCCCTGCAGAATTTCAATATTCAAATATACCAAATAAAAACTTTTAGCCAAGAAACCTCGTAGGATTAAGTAAATTTATTACCTACTGAAATTGCGAGATTTATAGTCCAGTATAGTCTGGAAAATAAATTGAAAGAAGAAGAGACAAAAATGAACGGAGCTCAGCCACAAAAGTCAAATGAAAACTCAAAGGAGAATATAGCAGCAGGACCCTCACTACCTTGAAAATTCCTATAATAATAGCAAAAGGATGAAGACTACCGCTCAAAAGTTTGGATACACCAGTCGATATTTCTTGCCGCACTTAAAGTTGGATAACTCTGCCAAAAAAAAAGATATTCAAATTTCCAAAGCGGCGCGTTTAAAAAAAGATAGATCAGGCTTCAGTTTGCTGTATTTAAATATTAAAAAAAAAAATTTTTCGACCCGGTACGGACTTTGATTCGTGACCGTTTTTAGGCCTTTTTTCGACTGTCGCGAATCAGGCGCACAATTTCAGGAAATTAAAAAAAACTTTTTTTTACTATGAAAAACTTGAAAGGGAATGTAGAAGCTCCATCTTCCTCTTTTAAAAAAAAAATTGCGATTTTTTTTTTGGAAAGTTATTTCATTTTTGGCTAAAAACGATAAATTTTGAAAAATTCAAAATAACCCAAGAACGATAGAGTTTAAGAGAAAATGTTAGGGATACAAAAAGTTGCGTATTTTCATACTGAATCGCCTGGAATTTTTTCAGAATTTTTTTTTGGAGTATTTTTTTAGAAACTCACGAGTGAAGTTTTTTTTTTTTTCAAGTCGATAAAATGTTTTAAGGTGATGTGAAACACCCAATTTTGAGTTAATTTTCGGACAAATCCCACGCTGGTATTTTTCAAGCAATTGAACTGAAATTTGAATATATTATGCAGCGTACTCTGTATTAAAACGTGATATTCTTGGAATTTCAAAAAATAAAAAAAACCAAAGTAACAAATTTTTTTTTCGTTTTTTGAAATTCCAAGAACGTCATGCACTAGTATAGTATTATACTACGCAACATATTCAAATTTCAAATTATTTGCTTGAAAAATACGAGCGTGGGATTTGTCCGAAAAATCACTCAAAATTGGGTGTTTTACATCACCTTGAGGTATAACCGAGTCCACGACTTGTGACATCCGTTCGATAAACTTATCAATTATTTGGTCTGCTTCTATAGTAAAAATGTAAACAAATGTGTGTGAATAGATAAGAGTAACATCAATAAAGGTGGCTTTTTCGATGAAAAACTCGTCTTCATGAGGTGAGTGCCTTAAAACTTTTTATCGACCTGAAAAAAAAAATTTTTCGTTCGTGAGTTTCGAAAAAAATACTCCAAAAAAAAAAAAATTTCAAAGAAAAATTCTGAAAAAATTCCAAGCGATTCAAACAAAGAAAATAGCTTTGTAGGTAAAGCGCTAGAAGAAGAAAATGAGGAAAGGACAAAAGACCATCGAATCCACAGCATGCCTTCAATTTTGTAGCCATGCATGGATACTGGACTTTCACAACAAAATGAATTACAGAAGAAAGCGGCGGAGGAGAAGGAGAAAAACGTCAGAGAATCATTTGATTCCAGTAAACTCTCACATTGAATAATGTATGATACAATCAAAAATAATAATTTATAATGACAATAATAAAAAGACGACATAAATTATAATTATAATATCAAGAGCACGTTTATTGTTGAAAATGCCACTGCGAATTTTATTCTCATCGAATCAAGTAGCATGAGGCACCCTGCCAAAAAATTTTAATCAAGAAGCGAATTATCCTTATGAAATTCGTTTCACCCACGTCTTTCACGATATTGTATATTATTAATTTTTTTCGTTGCACTTTAAATTCTTGTTGACCGAATTAATATATTTTTGTTTTTTTTTTCTGTGCGCTGACACTTGAAAATTCTTGTACTGGAAAAGGGATTTTCAATGAAAAAAGGAGTAAAAACGAGTCATTAAAGCCCATTAAAGAGAATATTATATTGATCATGACCTAAATATACACAGTTTTCTCTCTCTGTCAATTTTTTTGGATTTTTCTCAACTTTTTGCTCCTCTGTTTACCAGCTAACAATACACGTCTCTCTACGTACAATGTAAACAATGATTCAATTCTTTTTTCATCTAACAATAAAACGAACTTTTCCCGAGTTTTAGCTCATTATTTTGATGGGAACAACTCCTGCATCGCAATTTTCGATTTTTTATCACGTCCATGCAAATTTTTATCAAATTTGAACGAAAACGATTTCATGGCACAATAAGCACAGTGGGGTGAAACATTTTTGATAAGATTTTAATAAAAATTTGCATAGACATTCTTTGACGCAATATGCACGTGTGTACTAATTTATTTATTATTGGTAAAATTCACTATTTTCGGGGTAAGTATACTCAGCAGCCATAAGAGCACGTGTTTCATATTGTAATTTTCAACAATAAATATCTCAAGTTCTACACTGTGAAGCTTTACGAAATTTTGTATGGATCTTTGTATAACATCAAATAATGCTTTTTTAATTTTTTACAAAAATCCAATCGATTTTTTGTTTCGATATTTTTCCAATCACATATCAAAAACACAATTAACCTTGGATATGACTTTGTAGTTCGAGTAAGTTGTTCTTTGGTAAATTTAGCAACAACTGTTCTTAATGAAGTTTTACTCGAAAACGACTTATTTTTACCTAAGAAAAATTGAGTAGCAACTTATTTTCGATTAAACTTTAAGCCCACAACAACAAAAGCCATACATTCATATGTATTTTCGTGTTGAAAGAGCTCGCTAGCAGCGCTGTGGCTGTGACAATCTAACACTTGGCTTTTTTCTGCTCTGAAATGATTTTCCTCGATTTATCATAATACGTGTGCTGTATAAAAGCGAGTGCTTTTTTTTTCTGACGTCTTCGATTCTTCGAATGCCAGTTCGCCCGATCCTCGCAATCGAGTCGATGTTGCCAATTAGTTTCTATATCTTCAACACTGACGGGCTTACATGCTATTTCGCAGATAAAATATATATTTTATTCCGTCTAATCCTGCAGCGCGTTGCATTTTGCGTCATTCACCCGAGCAGGGACAACAATGATAACTGACGTTTTCGTTGATTCCCTCCCGTGCGAGGTTCTCGAGCAGATTCTCGAGGATGATCGTTTGGAGTTGAACGATGTCATTCATTTTGCGCTCACATCGAAACAGGCATACTGGACGGTTACGACGAGCAACAAATTGTGGAGGACCAAATTTTTTCAAAGGTGCCTTATTATTATTATTATTATACACGCTTTTATTCTTAGCAACACTCGTACGCACGCATTCGCCCCATTCTCTCGTCAATAGTTGTACCTTTAAACGCGGCTCTCGATCATTAAAATGTCTATTTAACAAGCTTTTTTTGTGCCACATTTTTATTTCATTGAAATAATCGTAAATAAATTTTATCAAACCAGATGGCCCTTTTTGCAAGCTGTCTACGACGAACTCTTACCAGATGGGACGCAGAACATAAATTGGCACGAAGAGACAAAGGAGAGAATAATGTGTCGGCGTCGCTTGATGCTTAAATTGTCACAAATGTCGGCAAAGCATTACGAGAAGTATGACCTTACCGCCGGTGACTTGAGGGAATACGATGAATTGTTTATGACAGAACACGGAGCTCGTCCCATTAGTTATCATTATCTGATGGACGAACTTGTCAGTCTCATAGAACAGCCCTTAATGTAAGTTTTTCAAAAAATCACATTTCACAATAATTGTGCTGATTAAAAGTAGAAGATGCAAGGGCTGGAATAGATAATTCCAGCAAAAATTAATTTTTTACCATTCAATTTGCAGAATTTTCTATTTTTGTGTATTAACTAGACTATTTTGGCAGCTTGAGGATATTTTGTCAACCGTTGAAACATTTTTTATTGTTTCAACAACTAAGAAATACTTGAAGTAAAACATATTGAAATTATCTATAAAAAATGAACAGTGCTATAAACGTATAACAAATAAATTGAGCTGCTTTGGAGTTTGATAACTCTTTTGACAGGATATACATTTTCTTATATTCTTAGGAACAAAATGTGAAAAATTCTTCCAATTGTAGACCTTTGGTAATAATCTTACTTTATTTTCAGAGAGTGTAATCTTACTCACAAATATTATGCGCACAAGGTTGCGAGGTACCTCAAGCAGACTTATCTTGCCAAAGAGTGGGAAAAATTTGTGGCTCTGCCGGCTGAGAGGCAGACAACGGAGAAGGGCGCCATTCTCGTCGCTCAATGGAGCCAACCGGAGAAGCGTGTCTCGGGGCAGAAAGTGTCGGAGATGCTGGACGACATAGCTCAACAAACGAGAGACTTGCTGGTTGAAAAATATCCAGACATACCGATCAACGCCGTTCCAAAGAGCGAGCTCGATAGATGGAAGCTTGAGAATCTTTATGATAATCAATGGAGTAACAAAGATTCGAGGATCATTGTCTCAGTGCTTTGTGAAATAATGTTCAATAGGCTGGGTTATCATGGAAACAGCGAGATGTATTATTCGTCGATAAATTCATTCATTGACCAGGTAAAACGATTGGAAAACTACCTTCTACCTTTTCTACGTTCGTTGATGTTAAAATATCGGTTTATTCAGGTATTAATACACAAGCGAGGTATACCAATAACATTAGCTATCGTATTCGAGAGTGTAGCCCGGAGACTCGGACTTCACTGCGAGACGATAAGTTTTCCTGTACATTTCTTACTACGTTGGAAAGAGAGATAGTGAGTGAAATACGATAGTAAGAGAAAAGGTGTCGAAGAGGACTGTTCTGAGATCGTTATTTTCTTTTTTCTTGGGCATTCGTAGCATTCCTAGAACGAAGGAAGACGAGTTGGTCGAGAGTTATTACATCGACGTCTTCAACGGCGGTCAATTTCTTACGAGAAACAGTTGCTCAGCCATTGCCGGTGCCACAAGATGCCCCATTGAAAAGTACAATATTCATCAGGCAACAAGCGCCGTAAAGGTAACGAGACAACTTGAGAAAGGAGAACGAGAAAAATAGTAAAAAATGTCCTCCTCCGTACAAAACAGGTCGTTCAAAGAATGGCGAACAATCTAGAAGTTGCTGGAAGGCAGAGAACTCAGATGAACGGGCGCGCGGCGCGTCTACGTTCGGCTCTCGAGCTGTTGCACATGGTCAAGCCCCGGGACTCGAACACGATGCTCCACCTTGCTCGATTTTACATGCTTTACCAGATGGACGTGACGGATCTCATCCGAGCGCTCAACGAAATGCTCAACGCCGAGGTTGAGGAAGAGTCCATGGGCCAGGCGAAACACATTATCAGGATGCTCGAGCACTACAAAAATCAGTTAGAAACGACGGTATCGTATCTCTAATATCAGCCACGATACTCTTCAATAACGAATGTATTTCTGACCGATACTACGCGCTATGTTTCAGGGAACTTCACAAACGCCAAAGAAGAGAAATTCTTATATAAAGTACGCTGTTGGAATGATTATGACGGACAAACGTCAAAAACACGTAGTAATAACCGGTTGGGGCCTCGACGGCCATCCGTCCATCGAGCCGATCCAAGAATCGGAGATAGTGATTAATGATTCCGGGGTTAATAACCAGCCCGAGCACCTCTACTACCAAGTATTCGTCGAAGATGGCTCTACGCGATACGTTGTCCAAAGTACTCCAAAATTAACATTATCTTTAGAAAATTGCTAATGCCGACTGGAATTTCTTACAAGATGCTTCTTCTTCTTCTTCTTCTTGTTCTCAACTGTAGAAACGTTGTTCATCAGTGCTTCACCGACTCAGGTCGATCATGAGGAGATTGGAAAATATTTCTGCAAGTTCATGGGCTCTTATTATCTGCCGAACGAAGAACTGGCCAAGCAGTATCCCGAAGACAATGAATTTCTGAAGAAAATGCAGCATCTGAATATCCCATAAAATCACACCGACGCGGCGGATACATAGCAGCCTTCTGCTCAAAATTGTGTATACACGAAAGCTCAGACTCTTTACATTTTTCTTATCGTTTTGAGACGTTCGTCTCCATTATATTGCTAATAACGCTAGTGCGATTATACATTGATTAAATATTATTTATGTTTTAGAATAGAATTAATCGTTGATTTTGTTTGAATAGTGTATTTTTTAAGCAACTGATTTTACTAACGCTGTTTCGTTCGTAAGAACTGTTGGCTCCTTAAATTCTATATTAAACGATCGAGACGGTAAATGAAAAGTGCACGTCTCTACGAATTTCATACTTGGTCGAGCTGCCTGAATTCGGTATAAAAGGAAGAAAATCAATGATCTTACGAGACACATCACATTCAATTTCATTTGTTCTTTTTTCAGAGTAAGATTATACAAATAAATAATGGAAATATCGTAATATTTTTTGAGTCAGAGCGTTCCTCGAATAAATAAAGTGCTACCCGTCACCTGTGGTCGTCAGACCTGAACGATCACAATTTTGTCCAAGGAATGGCAGAAGCAATGTTTCTTTTATACGAATACATCAGATGCTACTATGCTCTATCTAAAACAAAGAATTGATCAACGTCTCATTGAAAATAAGGCCGAGTATTTTGAACTCCGTTAAATCTGCCGAAAGACGAAAAACGGTACACCGTGCGAACGATCGAGGGGCTCGGACGAAACTCACTTGCCGGAGGTCCGGGCGTTTCCCGACTGGTTGTTCGAATCTTCCAGGGTAGGCTCAAAGATTTTTCTCCCGTTCTCCGAGGCGTTGCACGTGATCTGGGGATCATGTTGAAAGTTTTATCGTTACTTTACATCGGAATCGCACTTATTTCATTACCATGTTTGTGTTGATAAAGTGTCGGTACCCAGCTGTAACTGTTTGGTTGTGAAACACTCTCGGCGAGGTCGGCAGCGTTCACCGTGCTCGAAGTCGAGGAGGCTCCTTCGAAGCCTGTCGTCGGTAATGAGGACGGTTGCACGCCGCTGCTTCCGCTCTTATTTCCACCACTTGCATTCTCATTAATCTCTCTATCGGTTAACAAGCCCTCTCCGATCGCTTGCGTCCTGACGATGGAATATGCAACAAGACGATAAAATATGAAAACGGTTGAAAAAGGGCGAAATTGGCGATAACTTGCCTCATTTCGGCCCAAAATGCATTTGCAGCTTCCTCGGAGAGGGGAGCTTGCGGCATGGATTTGATCCACTGATAGCTGAGATCCAATAACTGGCTGCTTCCCGATTGAGCTCTGGACGGAGTTGACGTCGGACCGGATAATCTTCGAGACGGCAGACACTTCGAAACTACTTTATTACCGCCGCAAAGTGCGACTGAAAGATCCAAGTTTTGAGATTAACGTGTGATAATCGATTGAAAATAATTCATGGAAAAAGGTTATAATATTAACCATTTGGCACGGTGAGATCTGCACTTCTTGCCGAATTTTCTACACTGAGCTCGCCGCTGGCGCGATCGAGCTGTCCGACGAGGAAACTTGAAAAATCCTTATCCAGATCGAGCGAACTCGCTCGAGTCGCCGGCTCGGATTTGTTCTCTGGAGCAGCGCAGTGCAACGACGCGGCTATCGGCGAGGTAACATCGGCGCGCCAGCAGTTATTCGCTGCTCTGTATAATTTCACATAATCGGAAATACGGCGATCGAGAAAGTTTTGTGCTTCGTTATTGGTCGTTGTCGTCGTCGTCGTCGTCGGTGTCGTGTTCGTCGAAGTTGTCGTGATTCCTGTCGTCGTCGTCGGTGGCGTCGTTGTCGCGGTCGTCGTTGCTGCGACCTGACGATCCGGATGTTTTCGAGTGTAGGGCGAAGAAGGAGAAGAGGCCGCGTTGGAAATCAACGATCCGGTACAGTTGTTGTGGCAGTGAAGCGAACCCGTCCGATAATGCTTCAGACTCGTAGCCGGCGAAGTTTCATCCGGATGTTGCTTGAGGCACAACGACGACCAAGCCGAGTTACGATGTTGCATGTCGAACAAATGCAGCAACATTATTTCGTCCTCCAATCTATCACTATTTCCTCTCAATCTACGTACAAAAATATTTCTTGATTACTGAAATTTTAAACTCGATAATTGTGTCACGTGTTTAAAGCTTTTCGTTAAAAAGTCATTTGTAAAATTGATTGTACCGAGGCAAATGTTTAAACAGAGAAGGAATACGACGTACCCGCTAGGGTCAGGATTGCTATCATTTTCTGGTTGCTTTCCACGCTGCTTCGCTTGTAACCACGGTACCAAGGCTTCCGCGACTTCGACATCATTTTCACCTTTTTTTTTTTTGCATGAAAGTCATAATAGAACGATGAAACATTTTTGTGAAGAAATAAGAAGCATTTTAAAAATGAATATCTTGAGGAACTTTGAGGGTATTCGGTATAAATTTAATCGAGTCGTTCCGGAAGTGCGAGGGTCGGAGGGTTGGATAGTTGATCGTCGCTCTTGCGAGCTCGTAGGGAGAAGGACCAGAAGATTGGATTTTCGGGCAGGGAGTGCTGTTTGAGATAATCATCGGGTTTTTCGCTCGTCGGCTTTTCATTATCCGGTTCTCTGTCTAATTCGTTACGCGCTCGCCATCGGCGAAGATCTGTCTCCCCGGGGGAGGAACACCTCGTCGAACTGTCACCTATCACTGATCTTTCATCAAAAGGAACGAATGATTCTGGGAAAAAGGACGATTAGTCTGAAAAGTTGCATACCCGACATGGTCTCGTCATCGACGTCGTTCTCATCATTGGAATTGTCATCCGGAAGAGCCACGTTTGGCTCGCAGTCATCGAGGAAAATGTCATGCTCGCTTATTTCCTGAATCATCAAAGGATCCTCGTTAACGATACGGTGGTCTTGAAAATGAAAATGGTTTATCGCGAGGATCAAGCTCACCCCGCTGTCACTGATGCTGCTACTGCTCGAGGGTATGTTCAGATTCCTCAGGTCGCGGAGCATCGTCGGGGAAGAGTGGGTGGGCGATGGCGATTGGCCACCAAGGGCGTGACAATCGCCGGTCGTCGAGCTCGCGCCACAATTATTCGTTGGCGAAGTATTTTCAAGCGAAGCGCCGTTTCGTTGCTGTTGCTGCTTTACACTCGTCTTGGACGACATCGAAGACAGGGTCGAGGTCGAACCGAGAGTACGTATCGTTACGATATCCGAGATGTCGGAGAGCTGATTAATCTGACTCGGGTTCGAAGCGTCGGGACTGTGCGTCAGGACATTCTGGACCGGCTTCGCCGGACTCGACGAGTTCGTCAAAACTCGATAACTGTCGAGAGTTCGAGAATTATTTACGTTCAGGACTGGTTCACCCGCAGCCTGATTCTGCTGCAAGCTCAAATTTCCTAGGTTCGTCGAGCTCGGGCCGCTCGTCGCTCTCGTTACTGTGACCGCGTTCCGCGATATCTCGATCGCCAATCTCTGAGAAAATTTTAATTAAATTTATTTCCAGGATTGTTCACGACTTGGCGAAATTCTGGACAATTCATCCAAACTTTACCTCTTTTAATTCATTTATCTGCGTCGCATACTGATTTTGCACGGTAACCAATTGACTTATGTACCACTGCTGATCTCGGCAGCGTTGATAAAACGTTGGCGGTCTCACTTGGAACCTGCAATTAGTATTGGTAAGAAATCGATTTATGTTATAACAAAATTACCAGTTAAAAAAAAAACAAAGAAAGTTTGATTACCGAAGTATGAGAGTATCCAGTTCGGTATTTAGATAGCCTTCGGTAGCTAAAAGATCTAATCGGAAAAATCTGTTGTAGCCCCAGCACTCGCCTATTTCAAAGTCCGATGCAAATTCTCGTACAATGTTTTTACTCGTGTCTCGCGATCCCTGATGAATCATCTCAACTCGGTACTCGTATCTGTTGGACACAAACGGTGACGGTGCGTCGATTTTACGGCCTCATTTTAAGATTAAATATTTGGAAAAAAAACAACAACAACATAATTAAAAATAAAAATAATGTTAGAAGAGAAATGGAGATTAACTTGGATGTTTCCGGTAGGCCGGCGCTGAGTTCAAGGAAGACCGACAAATAATTTCCTCTGACAACGCCGTTGCCATCCGGATAAACCTTCAACCTCCAGCACAAGCCATTAACGTGAAGGGGGGCGGAATAAACGGGATCAGCCTTGAGTTGGAGCTGAGTGAAGTGTTGCATGGCGAAGGTCGCACTGTCGTAGCCAGGAACGATTTCGCTATGAAAATCAGCGGGTACGGGGGCAGTGACGAAGCTGGTCATCGGCTTTTTTCGTATTTGGTGAATCATCCGGGAAAGTTCAGAACTCTTGACGATCAGCTCCGATCGTGTACACGTGTGCAGTTGATGTTCGACCTCTTGGAGAAGGGCTTCCAGCTGCTCAGTTTCCAAAGTCAATGAACTCTTTTGTCCCATGAGAGTGAGCAATTTCGCTTTAAGTTGCGAATCCAAGCGAGCTATCATCAGTTCGACCGCGTTTCGAATTTCTCGCACACGCTCGTCTTTGGCCGCGCGCACAGATTCTACATTCCGCTCCTGTAACGAGTTATTTATATTTTATTTCTATTCTCTCGGTTATTTATTGCGATCAGAAACGCACCACTTCCTGGACGAGACTTATAAGTTCCATCAGTCGCCTTTTCAGCTGTCCTACTTCAGTTTTAATCTGTGTCACGTGGTGCTCGTAAACCTCCTCGAGAGGTTTGAAAGTGTGGCCGGAATGCGTCCCACCCCAGAGAGCACACTGGTGACAAATGCATCTTGCGCAGGTCCAACAATAGACAGATAATTTCTCGTGATGAAGCGTACACCTATGTTGTAAAAAAAATGAAAAGTCTTGCATGAAAAATCTTTGAATCAAGCGTTGAATATTGTAGTGACCTGTCTCTGGTAGAGTCATCGTGGCGTAGATTGGATATTCCAACAGCCTGAAGAGTATCCAACTGCTGGGTAACCTCTTCGACCCATCTGCAATTGACAAGCTCGTGAAGGTGGAGAGAAGCTCGGCAGTGCGGACACTGAGACCTCTGTTCGGTCAGCCATCTTCTTATGCAGGTGTAACAGCACAATTTGCTGCAGTGAGGACACAGATGCGCGTCGCGCAGTTTTTCCATGCAGATGAAACATCTGAAGACTTCGGCCAGAGTCTGTTGACAAATTGAAACAACGCAGGTGTCAAAACTTGAGAGAACTAATGGAGATTTTTAGGTGGGAGGCGTTTACGGAAGCTGGCATTCCGGAACACATTTGATCCATGCCTTCCTCCAACTGCGACTATCAAACAAAATGCGCGTTTGGTGACTTGTCAATTTTTTTGGCGCAAATAAAAAGAGGAAGAAAGCGAGGACGACACTACGAATTTGCAGACATTTAGTCGCGATGCGCGACTTTTTTCCTCGCGTTCAGCCTCAAGGCAAGAATGAAACAACTCGCACGTGCTGCATCGCTCGCAAATAACGAACTGTCATTATTCGGCTCGCGGCGCAACAGTTGGAAAAATAAGGAACAAATAAAGTGCGAACCTCGACACTGTGATCGTCCGAGCTCTTGCTCGTAACAGTGTGCTCCCTGCTATCCATTTTCTTCATCCCACACACTGCTTCTTATTTATTTTTGTTTCTTTGTATCGATCGCATTCTCAGCTCCAAATTTTCATCACGTTTCGCTCATCACTCGCGCCTCTCACTCTATCATCCTTTTTTTCCTTTGTATACGACTCTGTCAAAATTAGTCCCTCCTCATCATCATCATCATCGAGTAGTAAGGATGACTCTGTTTTTCAGGCTTCGTAGAGAGTACAAATTTGACAAATGAAATTTTCGGCAGACACCGTGTCCCCCCCTGCTGTCATAACTTATTTTTTATTAAAAAAATATATTTCAGAGAGAGCAGCTCTGTGAAGTTGATGGTGGAACGCGGCTAGGAGAGAAGGAGGAGGATTTCGCTCGGTCGGTACTAAGCAGCAGCGGGGTGTGTTGTGTGCCCCCCCCCCGCCCACTCCCAGCCCCCTCTCCTATTTCTCGCGATCGAAGAAGAGTTCGGCATGGTTGAAAATGAAAATACACGTTATTGCTTTGACGTTTGTCATACTAATAATTTTATCGGAAATTCAATGGATCTCGGGTTTGCTCGATCCGGTAACGCTGACCGTGGGTGGTATCGGAGCGGGTCTACTCGGTGCCGGTTATCAGAAGTACCTCAAATGCAAAATATTCGAATGTTGCAACGATGACAATGTCCCGATAAACGTAACAGGTAGTCCAAACAAACGAATTTCATTTTACACATTGTTATTATTTTCATAAAGATGTACAAAAAATATGTTTTTACTTCTATTGAAATTTTATCACACAAGTATGTGATAGCCTGAAAAAAAAATTGCAGAATTACAGCAGAAACTTGCTACTAAATTGTACGGACAACAAATAGCCCAGACGATCGTGATTCGCGCGTTGCGGGGATACAAAGCTACGAAAAGTCCTGGAAAAGCTTTGGCAATGAGCTTTCACGGGCCAACGGGAACGGGCAAAAATTATGTCTCGTCGATGATCAGCGCGACATTTTTTAAACGAGGCACAATGAGTCATTTCTATCATTTGTTCAGTGGTAGTACTTTCTCCAAAAAGAGACTGGAAGAGCACAAGGTTAGATTTTAACCTTTCAATCGTCTCTAATGTCTTGTTTATAAAATAAAATAAGAAATAAATATTTGTAGGAGCTTGTGAAAAACACCATAGTTGAGACTCTTCTGCAGTGCGAAAGGTCAATATTCGTGTTTGACGAAGTTCATGAAATGCCAGAGGGCTTGCTGGAGGTTCTTCTTCCTTTTCTCGATTACGCCCAGCCAGCCTTTATAGAATACAAGTCGCAAAGAATTCGAATAAATAGCAACAAAGCCATATTCATTTTTTTAACTAATGTGAGTGGTTCAAAAATAGTGGATCAAGCTCTGAAGTATAGACTTGAAGGAAAAAAACGAGAGGATCTTAGAATTCAGGATTTTGAGAATTTGATAAGTGGAAGTGCATGGGAGGAGCGTGGTGGCTTTTTAAACAGCAACACCGTTAAATCGTCGTTGATCGATTATTACGTGCCATTTCTACCTCTTGAAAAAGAACATGTGGAATTGTGCATAGATGATGCCTTTAAATCAGACGATTATCCAAATCCACCTACTCAGGCAATGAAGGAAGATGTTTTCTCCACTGTCATCTATGGCCCACCACCACACAATATTTTTGCAACAAGCGGATGCAAGAGGCTGGAAACTAAAGTCAACAGTGCTAGACAAATGGATTATGAAGTTATGTGAAAATTATATATTTCAAATTAAATTATAAATGTAAATGAAAGAGGGAGCAAAGTTTTATACGACATTTTGTATGATCAATTTGAAAACAAAAATCTCAGCATGAGTCTCAAAGCAACGGTTAGTTATTCAAACAATATTGTGTCATCATAGTTATCATCATCTTTGGCGGTATAAAGTCTCGATTAAATAAACAGTGATTAATATTTATCGATTAAATTTGTATATGTGTAAATAAAATTGATCATAAAAATGATAAATGATTAATGTTGTGCGATCATTTCCAATCGTCAAATACTGCAAAGTGCTCTGGATATCTTTCTTTTAGCCATATTTTAAAATCTTCTATAAATTCATTAAGTTTTTCTTCACACTTTCTCATAAGTTTTTGTACCAATTGCTTAACATACGGTCCGGCTTGGGAACTCGATAGCTTACAATTCACGAGCATTGTCAAACTTATCATTACCACATCCCATACAAATTCAACGCCATCGCTGAGCAATTCACCGGTAGAAACACAGCGTCGTTCCGATATTGCGTGCAAACGTTTCGAAATTATTCGGAACGCGATTTCAAGGCATTGTTTGAAAATTAGTCTTTTTTGTGCTTCCGATATTTGTAACAAATTAAGATCTTTTAATATATTATTGAAGCCGGAAAGAGAAGGCATACTTATGGCATTGGTCGAACAGAAATTCCGGATAATGTCAAAACCATAACTCAAACGACGAGTATCGGTTTCAGCTGTTTGAGTAGCGCTTGCCGTGGGATTGTTACTCGCTGCCCCTGTTGGCGAGCTTTCTGTTTTGCTCCCAGACGACATTTTCGGCGTTTTTCCTGTCGTATTATCTTTTTGCTCGTTGGTCGATTTTTTAAATTTGGGCAAATTCGATCCTGCAGCTCTCATATTCGAGGATGTCCCAGCAGTATTATGCGGTTTTGTGCCACCCGTATGTTGCGAATCGAGAGCTTTCAGTACGTGGATACGAGTATCTTTCGGTAAACTCGAAAATTCGATTGGATCGATCGTCATTACAGAATTTACGGTTACTTTTCCATCTGAAAAAGAGACTTTCGCGTTCGTAGCACTGAAAACTTTACGATTTCTCACGATGGCTTGAAAAAACTCGTCTTTGTTGTTGATAGTGTTCAATCCTCGTATGACTTCCGCATTCGCAGAAATATCGTCGACACCGTTTATTCTCGTATTTCGGACTATACTTCGATATGCCTTTCTGTGCCTGTTGCTGCGCAGGCTTTCCTCGTACTCTTTGAGCATCTGATTCTGGGATGTTCCAATAATCTCGTTCGCAAAGCGCATACTCATCAAGGAGTTACCAAAGAAGAATATGTGCGCAGTGAGGAGGCAAACATCAATGGGATCAATTTTGTCCTTTTCCATATAATTTATATATATGTCGTAGCCTTTGAAACCAATGCCGATCCCATTGATGACCAAATTTCCAATTACTATCGAATTGTACGTGACCGTCATTGCCCTGCTCACGGTTGCTCCTGTGTGTGCTGCACGAGTTAGAAGAGCAGTACCTCCGCTCGCTGCAATACTCAGTAAGCTACCAGTCGCTCCTATCCACGATCCCACTGCATTTCTGTCTGTTAAAGATTCGTCGTGTGTACCACGATCAGCCAAATTTTGGACGGATCTGCCAAAAGTCCATGCACCGCTGATACCAGCGCTCACACCCCCTGCATAAATATGTCATTAATGTCATTATTTTAACAGATACAATATTGTAATTGTATTAAAACAAATCTACTGAATGAACCTGCAAGCATCATTGTAGGACCAACCGGAGTGACCATCGAAGCAGCCATCAAGCCCATACCACCTACACTGACAACTGTGTTCACTATGTCAGCTCCAAACAATAATTTATTTCCCAAGCTGCAAGCGGGTGATTCGCGTACTTCCAACCACACTTGTGTTATAAATTCATCCTCGTTTTCTTTAGAGCATATTGCATTATCACAACATTCAGGATCTATCTGATATTTTCCATCTTTGGGAAAGACCATTGTACATTCTGGCAATATATTGGATGTCAGATATTCATCAAAATCCTTGTAAACTCTTCCACTGTTTTCTATGTAATAAGTTTTTTCTTCATATTTAGAATATTTATTTGTTACTTTGCTTTCAACCTGTATGTAGCATCGAACTTTAAAAATTGGAACAGGATAGAACATCAATTCTGAATCAGGACAGGATTCCTGTGGTTCCTTTTCATTCTTTTTTTCTTTGTACTTTTGCAATGCTTCCTGTGGTTCGTTTTCATTCTTTTTTTCTTTTTCTTTTTGCTGTTGCAATACTTGTTCCGCATTGTATATAACATTGTATATAATCCCACATAATATAATGCCTCCTGAGTTTGGCCATGTTCCGTATCTCATCACTTTTTCATATATCATGTCAACAATCTCTTGTTGTTCTTTGGGCCATACATAGCGACCTGTACAATTGTTTTGGACGGTTTCATTTTTTGTCTCTTCTTCAGAGTCTGCCTGTTTAAAGATAGGGTATCCAAATAGAGCATAGCCTATGTAACTCTTGAGATAGTCATATTCGTCAGGTTCAAAGCGAACAAAATCTGACGAAAGCTCATAATTGTTTTGCTGATGCTTTTTTGCCGCTTGGAACAACATTTCCTGTAGAGCAAGGTTATATTCATGAAATTGTCCAAGATTTTCGCAATATATAATTAAAAATGTTAAAACTTTTGGTTAATGTTTCAATATACCTCTAATTTGTCAGCAGATATGGACTCCATTGTGTCAAAGGCACTTTGTTTTCATAAATATAAATTCCGTTACTGACGAATGTATACATAAAATATTGTTGAAAAATTCATAAGTGCGTCTTATTTTGTTGCGTCATAAGAGATGCAATGGCTGCAAAAGTGTAAAAATTCAGCGGTAGTATGTACATAAAATAAAAAATAACCTGCTCCGGATTATTATTGAGAAAATGACTTTCTCACCAATCGTCAAGTAACAACAGCCTCTCGCAATAAAGGAATCAACCAATGAATCAAATGGAAATAAATCTCGGAAGTTTGTTTGACAACTCGGAAGTCACCAAAATCGGGAATGCCACGGTTGAAATCTCAAAAACCAAAAGATAAAATTGTATTACCGAAATTTAACAGGACAGTCGACAGATTTTGTTGTAAAATTCAACAGTTAATCGTATAAAATATTATTCGATAACGTTGACGCTATGAATAAGCGTTAGATATATCTAAAAATTATAACTCTGTCGGTGTATGTATGTATGTATGTATGTATGTATGTGGGGACAATAAGTCTCAAAGGTTAGTAACTTTTATTCCGACACCGCGGATCTCTCCAAACATATACGTCCGCAAACCGCGATCCATGCACGCATGCATACACTATGTATGTATGACATAAGGCGAGCAAGTGTCAAGTTTGACGGTGAGCTAGGGGTTAAAAAGTGTTCACGATCGTGGATCTGATCGTTAATATGCATCGGAAAGTCGGTTAATCCTTTGAATATTGTTGAATAAAAAAGAAAACTCGGTGAAAAAAGAATGGGTTTGGATGGGATGAGGGTCGGAGGTGGACGATGCCCGCCGTTCCTCGTCGGCGCTCTGCTCGTCGCTTGTTTCTTGCTCGTATACAACTGGTGGAGCTCATCCGCAACAAACGTTGAACTTCTTCATCAGCTGGAAGAGCTCAATGAGCAGTTAAAAATCAGGTAATATCGCAACAATAATAAGTTTTACAAATCGAATCTTTCAAACGTCGATCAACTTGCTTTTTTTTTCTTCTATTCTGATCGGCTAATATTTGAATTTTACTCTAAAGTTTTGAGGAGAGAGGCCAGTGCGAGACTCTGCGCGAAAATGTTGAACAGAGATACAAACGCATGGAGGATGAACTCGGGAACCTGCACGTTCGTCTTCAGGAGCTGACAGAATTGAAGAAGCAAAATAGCGACGTCTCAGAATCTCTGACCATCTGCAAAAGTGAATTGGATTCTCTGAATAAGCTCGATGCTACCAGAAGCGCCACACTGGAGACACTCAGGCTCGAGAAGGACAGAATCGCTGCACAATTGGATGGAAAAAAGGAAGAGATAAAGAATCTCAAAGCAGAACTTGATACGGTGAATCCAATATTTCTTTTTGTTAAATGCAAATGTGATAAACTCTGTCGCAAAAACAATGTAAATCGTTAAATGAAGAAATTTGCGCTAATGATGAGTATGTCAATTTGAATGTCCGCAGGCAACGAGTGAGCTTGAAAATCTCAAGCTCTCCATAAATACCCAGAAGAACGTTCAACGTGCCGAAACACCGATCAATGCTCCACCCAAAGGCAAGTCTCGCTCTACATTGTTGTAGAGTTGGAACAAATCGTTTATGTTTTTTTTCTTTTTTACATATTGAGATATTATATCTCAATGGGTGAGCGTACATTTGGAAATGTTAACGAGAAAACGTGAAGGCCGTTTGTCTATTTGACTATAAATAACTGTTGTACGATCTGCACATCTGTCAGTTAAAGAGCAGTACAGCTTATTTTCCGAATTTTTGTACTTATTAGCTGCAATCTCGACAGACGACGGACAGTTGGGTCCGGTTGACGTGTCAGCAGTTAAAATATCAGACTCCGGTCAACGGGGTATGAAGTACCACGGTGTCCCGATACTCCCGGGAGATCCACCTGGCGCGAAACGTCAAAAACCTCGCCTCTCAGTAACATCTTTGAAACACAGAGGTCGGATGTAAAAAACAAAATTCCACTCATTCCACTCTGTCACGTTAATTCATTAAACAATTTTCAAATTGTTCCAATTGTTCTCGTAAAAGTCCTTCATTTTTATTTTTGGGACGAGGCTTTTTGTGAATTTTCAGGAATATTGTATTTTCCTCCTCTATATCCGTCTGTTTTTCTCTCCTTCACATCTCAGTCATTGGTACAGGTGCCGTTTGGGAAAATCATTATCTCTTGAATTCGCCTTCTGATTAACATTTCCGTCTTCGTAATGTTTTTTTTTCCTCACTGGAATCTTGTCCAACTCTCGCTGTGTCATCGTAATAACAGTCTGCCAACTGAACCAGGATTATTGAGCTCGGATTACCATAATTTTCAGAACCTTCGCCAAATTCCAATCTTCAGGATAAGTTACCTGACGAGAACCCGGGAAAAGTAGCAAATGTTGATTTGAATCCCGGTAAGTAAACTTTTTTAATTTTCAAAGCAATTTTCCACTAAACGAAGAAAACTTGTTTTTTTTTTTTTCGTTTCTTCTGTGTCCTAGATTCGATAGACGAAGACGATCATAACGATGGCAACGATGAGAATGCCAAGGGGGCAGGCGTCCAAGAACCACCCGAAACTAAGATGAAAACGGAGTGACCAATCAATTTTTCCACCTGATGGAAAATTTCTCGTATTCGCTCACATTCTTTTCTTTCAGTTCCAATGACGTACGACATTAATGTCGGGTGAATCTCACTTATGATTTTCCAACAAATTCACGGCAATCAAAATGCCGATATACACTATTGTTATCAATGTTATATACATTATATACACCATTATTATACAATTATTATAATTGAAATTTAGGAGAGTAAATTGGTGAATGTAATTCGCTATTTTAACTATGCCATATAATTTATATATCAGTAAAAATAAATAAATTTTGTGATTCTACAATGTTTCGTCGTTGGCTCACAATGTATGTAATATTACACATTATTTGGAACAATTTATTTTTCTTAGTATTGTCATTATAAGGAGTGATAATTTATTTCTAACATTCTGGTAATTTACTTAATATTTCTAGAATACAATTGTACAAAGTGCGATTCTCTGACCGTGGGTTTCAAGAGTTCATTTGTCCATCATTCATAAATGCCGCAAATCTTTATCTTTATATTGGCAATCTTCCTTTCTATCATAATACTGTCTTTTATTACGTGTGTGTTCCCAATTTTTACATTTTTCCAGATGAAATAAAGTCGACGACGTTAGTTAATAGGCTGCTCTTGGATTCATCTACATTATTATCAGCCCAATGTAAAGCTTCTTATAACTCGTTCATACTCGCGCAACACCACCAATAATATATATCGAAGCACAAGTTAAGTGCATAAATAAGTATTATTTATCATAAACCTTTTCGCAATAGCGCAATACTATTAAAAAATGCAGCATAAAACATTGTAAAATTCAACAGACGATTGTTTCATTTGTGGAAATAAAGTTTGAAGGCTCGGAAAAAAATACAATCTGTCTCCGATGTATGATAATAAAATATATATTTGGATCACATTTTTATACTCTTTGAAAGCTGCATTCAACAAATATTATTCAACATTTAATACTTTACGCGATGAATAAATAGTAGCAAATTCTTCATCGCAACTCTGCTTTTCGATATCGGACAGTAACGCTTATATTTGACTAGCAAAAATTAAGTAACGACTAGATGCGCATCTTCTCGTATTTTCTGAACAAAAAAAAACATGATCAATGACGAATAAGGCGAATAATCGTAGTTTCATGTAAAATAAATGTAAAAGTGTTAAATCTACATTTTTTTTCGCGTAACACGAATATGTTTCTTTTAATTTAATCACCATCATATTAATGATACTTTTGCTATCATTATTATTAACGTTAATAGCTATCTTCTAAGCACCTGTGAAATATGCATTAATAGAACGGACTCTTAGTTTTTTGTTTTTTTTTTTGCCATTATGGAAGGTAATTGTATTGCTAGTTGGCTGACGAGTAAAATATTTCAGGATTTCTTTATGTTGAACTTTATAGGCCCTTTTTCAGTGCTTCTTTCTTTTCTCGTTATGAAATTCGATGTGGGATATATTTTATTTCGATATATCTTCTCCAGATTTCCTACTTTTACCCTTTTTCCGAAATATATATGTATATTAATTTCAATGGTACGCCCGCGAAAAGGTATCAGTCGATTAAAAATATTTCAATATTTCGTGCTGAGTTATTCTTGTTCCATAAAACAACATGTGCGTTTTGTTCAATTGAAAATTGAAGTAAATTACCTGCATTTAACTCCAATAAATCGATGTATGTATGATTGTTGGACACGGAGGTCGTGAAAATATTCGTAAATTTCTGTAAATTGTATCGTCATCGACGAGAATAAACGACCAAGTTTCGAAAAGAAAAATATTAGCCATACGCATTCAATGCAACAATCTTGGCAGTTGATGTCGAGCATTCGAAAATTATTTGGAAAGTGTATTTGGTATATTTGGTAGTCCGGTCGGACTCGGGGTCGAGGAGCGAGTCATGCCGTCTACCATCGGTCTCCTTTTATCCTCTTGCCAAATCTTCGTTTCCGTAACTCCGTTTAGGATGAGTAGCGAATACTGTTTCTTGATTTTCTTCGAAAAATAAAGGCGAATATCGATCGTAGACGCCACCAGCGACTGTGCTTCTTAACAATACCACGGGATCGCTCTTTGGCACGTATCTGTCTTACTATCGAGTAGAAAGCATCGTCGATGAATTGTCGCAGTGCCGCCGACGTCTCGTAAAAGGGACAGCCCAGCTGGTCGGCCAGTGCTTTGCCCTCCTCCGTCGAAACTTTGCGACGCGGTTGGAGATCAAACTTGTTCCCGACCAGCACAAGGGGTATGTCCTCGCTGGCTCTTACTCGCGAGATGAGCTTTCTGTACTCCAGAGCTTCCTGAAAGCTGTGTCTGTCTGTCACGGAGTAACAAATCATGAATCCTTCCCCGCATCTCATATATTGATCGCGCATAGCCGTGAACTCGACCTGTTATTCATCACACGATTCAATTGTACAATAATCTTTTTAGTATGAAAATATATAAATTCGTACTGAATTTGTATCATTAGCGGTTATTGAGTATTTACTGAAATAAATTTATATATACCTGTCCCGCAGTGTCCAATATGTCAAGAAGGGCTGCCTCTCCGTCTATGACTGCCTGCTGTTGGTAGGAATCCTCTGCATCAAATATGTCAAAAATAATAAGTTTCAATACGCAATAAATGAATAATAGAAGAAAACATATTTACTCACCGATAGTCGGATCATGATACTCGAGAAAGCTGTGGCTTACAAATTGGAGCGTTACCGCTGAAAGTTTCAATATTTGTTATTAAATATAAAAGAGGTAGCCCGAGTTGATAGAGAAACTTGAAATACCTGACTTTCCGACTCCGCCATCACCAAGCACAACAATCTTGTAAACTCTGAGACCACCTCTGGTGGTGGCCGTCGGTGGAACATAAGGATTCTGGAGTTTGTCTTTTTCATTGAGACTATTTTTTCTCTGGATCATGTCAGTTGACATAGTAGAGGCTATATTACCTCAGCGGCGGGCTTGCACCCTCAGATTCTTTCAATGAATTTCCAACTGCGGACTAACTTATTATTATTTTATCCTGTTGGCTGTTTCCATCTTAAATTCTCATGCACTCATCCAGTAAGTGTCAGTATTTCTCAAAGGTCATAAAAATCCCGTTGACTTTCGCGATTTTGACGCAACGAATGAAGGAGTAGTGTGGCTGATGTCGTTATTATTGCTGAGCCGATCGTTGATCTTTTTCGCGTCTGCTGTGAAAAAAAAACAACTTTTGGCACGACGACGAGCCAAAAGCGAGCAGCACATTTGTACCGAATTAAAAGTCACTCGAGATAATGTCGTTATAATTTCAACAATTATTGTCAATTATTTCGTCAATAAATTTCATTAATTGGAATAATAATAACTGTGGAGGCGCGTATTATACTTGAAGCGATGATATATTATCGGTCATGCGGTCACGTCGTAAGACGCGGAAACGGATTTTTACATTTTTAACCGGATTGTCGAAATCACTCTGAAATGACTTTTTTTTTTTTTTTTTTTTTTTTTTTTTTTTTTTTTTTTTTTTTGTATGGGATGAGGCTTATTGCGGCGGCGGCGGCGGCCGCGCTCTGCTCTCTTCTCAATATTGCGCCGACGATCATCGTGAATCTTCGTGAATCTCCGTAAATTGTGGCAATTGCCATTGATTGGCATGCATCACCAGCCAGCCAGCCAGCACCATCACTCTTTTCTCTCATCATCATCATCAGTCGCGGCAGTGACTCTCGGTGCATAGTATGCGCGTATATGTGCGAATTACGGATAATATATAAACATGCCGGAAGATTCGAATGAGAAATGCTTTTACAACACAGTTCTGTGTCAAACTTTTTCGCCCACGGGAAATTTTCTTCTCGCTGGAAACATATACGGGGATGTATCGATTTATAGGTTATTTTTTAATTTACTAAATCATATACTCGCCGAATATTATTTTTCATCCCGAAGGAGGTTATGTCCAAGTTTGTTACGTCAAAAAAATATGTCTACATAAAATTAAATTATTCTGTCATATATTGTTAATAAATAAGCAAGAAGTGGGTTAATTTTTGGATGTTTTAAAAAATAGCCTGGCAAAAGTGTTGGGTCCAAAACAAAGTGAGAATGAATCAGAGTTACCTGGAGCGACGCATTCGTTTTGCGCATATCCTGACTGTCAGGTGCAAAGCATGGCAACGACCGATGACTTTCTTGTAACTGGATCAATTGGAGAAATAACCGGATGGGACTGGAACATTATTCTGTCGAATAAGGCTTCAAAGTCCAAGCCCTCCTGGACTATACAGATACCAGCGGACAAGTACATTCTCTTTCCTATTTTTTGCATCAAAAACATTTACAAGCGCATTTACAAATTATACTTGGAAATTTTTCATTTTATCTGCAGAGACAGTTACGAAAAGCCAGATATCAACTATATGGTTTATTGCAAGGAAAATAGAGTATTGTATGTTGGGTGTGGGGATTACAAGATCTACGTTATTCACCTGGAAGATGGAAAAATTTTGAGAACTCTCACTGGCCATGAAGATTATATTCACAGTTTGGCACGAGTGTAAGTACAGATTTTCCAAACTTTTATCTGCCAGTGCTTATCAATCTCTCATCAATATTTACATGAAAAAAAATAAAAATAGAAACAATCAGTTGGCATCATCCAGTGAAGATGGTACAGTAAGATTGTGGGATCTGAGGAAATATGAGAATACAAATATACTGAGACCACATTTGAATAATAAAATAGCTCGACCTCATTTGGGTAAATGGATGGGTGCTGTTGACTTTACGGAAGACTGGCTGGTAAGATTTTCATTCAGCATTGAATAACTTTTAAATGTTATAATAATGAGAATAAAGGAGAATTTAAAATAGTTGTGCGGTGGTGGGCCGAGCCTCTCGCTCTGGCATTTAAGAACGATGGAAACAGCGATGGTCTTTGATCTTCCGGATCAGGGTATTCATGTTGCTGAAATTTACGAGGAGAGAGTTATCGCCGGTGGAGTTATGCCAAATACATATCATTTAACGTATCAAGCCGAGATACTGGCCAAGATTCCGACATCTAGCAACACGGTCTACAGCATCGTTTTTCGTGAAACACCCCACAAGATACTTAGCGTCGCCGGATCTAGCAACAACATCGACATTTGTACCAATTTCAATTACCGTGAACTCGTGCTGAAATTTGCCTGATTTACAGATGTCATACCACACATTACATTAAATATATTTTTTAATTTTGTAAATGACCAAATAAATGCGACTGATTCTGATTTTTCTGCTAATTTTCAAATTTATACTTTCGAATGAGTTCTCGCGCGTAGCTCCGTCGGTATTGTAAGATCGCTGCGCGCGCGCGCGAAAATTAGGGGAAAAAGCAGCTCTCGCCTGGCCGCCGGCTGAAAGATTTTGAAATTTTTATTAATACTATTCGATTCCAAGTTCGTAAGTGATCGTAAGATAAATTTTATCATTTTTAAGATATTATTTACTGAGATAGGTATGTACAATAAAAACAAAATTAAAATTCAACTTAATCAAAGAGAAAATTCCAACGCCAATCGATTCAAAAAGTCGCTTAAAAAGAAAACTCATTGATATTATCGTTTCTCTAAATATAAGATGATAATAATAAATAATATCATCGAGATGTGGTGGTGGGTGTAGCGCGGCGCGCGTCTGTGATAAAAGAGAGAGTATACGCGCGGCGCGCGTGGTGTATGGACAGACGGAAAGAGGGAATCCTGTAAATGTTTGTACTAACCGAAAGAAAAACATAGCTCCGTGCGTGCCCACCCACCAAGATGGCTCCATTTCGGAGCAGCAGTACTCGATATTTGACGTCAAGTTATTTACATGCCAAGTCAAGTTCGCGATAAGAGACGGGTGTCTGGATTCTTTTTAAAAAAATTGTTTTACCATTCGTATTGGGAAAAGTGGGCAATTGCGAGTTTTAATAAAACTCGGTGAATTTAAACGAGAGCTAGAAAATAAGGAAATTGAGGAGGGCCGGCTGGCGTGCCAGACAGGTCAGAAAATACATATACCCTTTGTATATATGTATGGTATATAGATATGTTTAAACGTATATATAGTTATACTATATAGAGATAAATGTAGTATACTGCTGAGCGCTTTTCCTCGCGAGCCCTTGGATGTTTCGCCGTTTGCACGGCAGGAAACATGCTCAATTGTACATTCTTTCGGGTTCATTTCGGTAAATACGCTGATGAAACATTTCTCTAAACATTCAAGTCGTGAGCTCTATTTTCATTTTTACATGTATCTTTTTTTTTTTGTATCTCCCTATTTTAAAAATATCACATGATTTTATAACGGGTGCGGATGAGAGTCGTTTTTTCTTGCCAATTTTGTTTTCGGCAAAAATTAGCCCTGGCTTAAGGGGAGTTAGCATGGATATTGATTTTATTCGTAGCTGTCATTTTCGAATTTTCCGATTATCATTATAAATAATCGTCGCCTTTTTCGGAGCGAGTGTTAATTTACGGGAACGCGGCGACCCCGAAAAAAAAGTCCCTCATCGATCACGTCGACCAAATGCCGTATAATAAACGGCAAAAAAAAAATTGCGACGTCCACTGTTGGTAAACCTTGTTTTCCACTACAATATAATTGCTTCAATTTTTGACTCACGAATCTTATGTGCTCCTGTTATTGCCGCAAATTAAGAGAAATTCATCCTCATTTTACGTTTTCCACTCTTGTCACCCTTCTTTTGCATAATGGTGAAAAAAAGGAAAAGTTGGATAAATTAATGCGAAAGCAATAATATAGTATTATATATCCAATAATATACTGAGTCATTCGGTTCAGCTCTTTTCTTTTTTTTTTCCGAAATTTTTACGCAAGCGAAAATTATTTTATGTAAAGATACCCCGGTTTTTCGTTTTATCCACATATAAGGATAAAACAATAAGTGACTTTTCTGCTTTTGATTAGTTGAAACTTATTTAAATTTTTATCAATCAAAAAATACTTTTCATTTGCAGATTGTACATATGTTTATATTCGTGTATACATATGTAAAAGTGCCATTGAATAAAGACACGATTGCTCATCGGTGTGCTAAAGAAACTTCAAAGTAGTGGAAATCTAATATACCGAGACAGGAAGGTTATTCCTGATCCCGCAACGAGGCATAATTAGAAAGTCCAAGAAATCAAATGCAACGAACATTTTTTACAAGCCGTTCTTCAAACAATCACACCCTTTTTATCAGAGAATATATCGCCGGTTTGATATGCTGATCAGAAATGGAGCGACGAAGAGCGAAATAAAAGATTTCCTCGTAGAGGCAATAATGTTGCCAAAAGGGATTTTTATAACTATCTAGAGTGCCGAAAAAGACAGAATATTGTAAAAGTACTGAGTATTTTTTATTACTTTTCCTGTTAAATTTTATTTCTGAAGAAAAAAAAAAGTGCAAGACAAACGGAGTTGGAGTTTTAATAAATTTTCATGGATTTTGGTATTTGAAATCAAAGTCTAGAAAATGGCACGCAAAAGTGATAACTTGAAGACCATAAACGTCGCTGTTGTTGGTCTTTCCGGAAATGAGAAAGACAAGGGCCAAGTTGGCGTTGGAAAATCATGTTTGTGCAACAGGTTCATGAGATCTCTCTCCGATGATTACAGTGTGGATCACATTTCTGTATTGTCACAGGTAATAAGGAATAAATAAGTATAACATTATTGAAGAATACATAAAAAAAAAAAGTAAAGTCGACTGTAAAAATGCAATAAATATTTTAAAAAGTTTGTACAGAGTAATAAACAAACAAAAAAAGATAGAAATTTCAATGCGCAACAGAGTTATCTGAAAAAATTAAAACTTGTTTGCTCATGCGTTAACTTACAAACATTTATGAAAGAGACTCTAATTGATATTATTTTATCTCTAGTCGGATTTTAGCGGTCGAGTGGTGAACAATGACCATTTTTTGTACTGGGGCGAGGTGGTTAAACTTGCCGAGGACGGAACAGAGTTTCAGTTTCAAGTAATTGAGCACACAGAATTCATCGACGATGCCTCCTTCCAGCCGTTCAAAGGAGGAAAAATGGAGCCGTACGCGAAAAGGTGCGCGGCAACGAAAATAACGAGCGCTGAAAAACTCATGTATATCTGCAAAAACCAGCTGGGAATAGAAAAAGAATACGAGCAGAAAGTCCTTCCCGATGGCAAATTGAACATCGATGGATTTCTATGCGTATTCGACGTGAGCGTCGTGCCGAACCGTACGATCGAGAAGCAGGTCGAGATCGTAGCAAATATTCTTAACAATTTGGTGAAGACGAAGAAGCCCGTGGTTCTCGTTACGACGAAGAACGATGACGCGAACGAGCAATACGTTAAAGAAGCGGAGAAACTCGTTATGAGGAAGGAATACAAAAATTCAATTTTCATCGTTGAAACTTCATCCCACGAAAACATAAACATCGATTTGGCTTTTATGCTGCTCGCTCAGACAATCGACAAGACGAAAATTCGCAGCAAGCTTGTCCCCTTCGCCGAGGCGGCAAGAGCTCGAAAAGAGCTTCTCGACTTGTCAACAGAATCCTTGCAGAGACTCGTCAGAGTTCACATCACCGATTACCGAGCTCTCTGGTCGCAAGCCTCCAAGAAGCTCGGTCAGCACAAAGAATTCCAAAATTTCGTCGAGCTCTTTGGCATCGACGCCACCCAAAGATTATTTCGTAGACACATCAAGAAACTCAAAGATGAACAGGTTGCCAAGAAAATTCAGGGATATCTTGATATGCTTCCTGATATATTGCACGAGATTTGTCCTGACGTTACGAATCTCATTAACGAGTAAGTTCAGAAGCACTTTTTACCGATACTTTCTTAACTACAATTAATCTCAATTCATTTTTTTTTTTCAGAGAATGGTCTACAGTCCAGCAATATATAAAAGAACATGCAGACTTTCACCAGCATTTTTACGAGTGTCCAGAGGATATATCGTGGATAGACTACGATTTTGGTGAAAACGATGGTTCGAAAATTCCTTACGATGTTCTAGAAACTCCCGAAGCGGAGACTGTATTTAAAAATCATGTGAATGCTTTGCAACAAGAGCAAAGACGACTCGAGTGAGTACAAGCTTTGATTACAATGTGAAGTTTATGTCATGACGTCAAATTATTATATGTGACATTGAGTCTATTGCCGAAACATCAGTTTGTATATAATTAATTTATTAATGCTTTGCTTCATTCTGGGTGGCGTTGTAATGCAGACTTCCAAAAAGGTAATCAAATTCTCTCTCTCTCTCTCTCTCTTTGTCGATCCCAACATTTACTTTTAATTTTCAATGACTATCATTATGTTGAGTGTAAAAACTGGAAGATATTGCAATAATGAATTTCCTGCAATAACACCTTGAGAAATCTGATCTTCGTCATAGTGGTTTGTGGCTTTAGTCATACGAGCTTCGACGTATTATCAACTCATTTTCAACCTTTCTTTCTCGTTATTCACACCTACAAAGTCTTCACCTCTAATCTATTTTACCTTGTATACATGCTGAATATAAATAAAAATGTGTATAGTTAATATAGTTAAATTATTTAAATTTAACGTATTGTGATTTTTCACAAAAATATTAAATTATTGTACGATAGATGGAAAAAACAATTCAAACAATTGCTCGAGGAAACCGGCTATGTAACACCTGGAAAACACTTGTCCGAAGTCAGAGTATTGTTTATGGGGCGTGAGTGTTTCGAGGCTTTGTCCCATCATGATTGTCAGGAGATTTATGATCAGCATCAGAAAGAGATAATCGAACGGGCAAAACATAGTTTTCAGGTAAATACAAATATTTATTAATACCGGAGGCTCGAAAAAATTTAATCAAAAGTTTATTAAAATTTAATTGGATGCATTATTTCAGGAATTGTTATTAGAGCATGCGGATCTCTTTTATCATTTCAAAAGCATAGCACCAACTGGCACAATCACACAGGATGATATCAAAGAAATAACGGACGCTTTACTCGACGATTTTAGGTAACTAAACAAGTTTCTATCAGGATATTTAATCCTAAAAGCTGAAAATTTCATATTGTCATGCATATTTGTCCATTTTAAAGATATAAGGCATTGGACAGACTTGATCAGGACAGAAAATTGATGCTGTTTCAACATCTCGGCTTCGTTCATTGTCCAATCAGAGAACATTGTCCTGCATTTCCTAACTGCATGGACGCTCTTATTGAACGAATACTGGGAACAAAAGCTCACAGGTAATTAAATATATGAGGGATTCCACACCATTTCGACCACTTTTGACCCCGACTCCTTTCAATTTGCCGGACATTTTTTTCTTCGTTTTTTACCCTATGAAAAACAATTTACAGAATTTTTTCAAATTTTTTTGCCCATCTCAAAAAATTTATGAATTTTTCAAAAAACGGCTCTTTTTTTCAAATTGCCATAACTTTGTCAAAAATTGGTCGATAGAGACGCTTTTTTTTCAAAATTTTCATCATTAAATGTACTTTGTAAAAAAAAGATACAAATTTTTAGTTAGCGAACTCTATGAAATTTTTGAGTTTTTTTAGAAAAACCGTTAATTTTTTGAATTTCACCATTAAAAAATTTTTTTTCAATTTCTTAAAAAAAAACTTCAATTCATTTTGCAGTTATCCCTGCTAAACCCAGAATGGGTAGAATGTTTTTCGAATTTTTTTTTCAATAGAAAAAAAAATTTTTAATTTGTTTTTTTTTTAAACTTTGTTAATAAAATAAAATAACTACAAGTAAATGATTTCGCAGTGTATTATACTTAATTATTAGTCTAAACTTACAAGTAATCACTTGGATACTACTAGGATATTACGAAGATGCAATACGTAGATCTACTAAGCGTAGATCTCTGTAGATCAATTCTATTTTTTCCCGGGTATACAATAAGTAATACAACAAATAATTTATTTCGTTTTTTTTTGTCGTTTAAATATTTTACATATTCTATGTTCATTCGAATTTGAATCATTTCTAAAATATGTAAACAACCATTTATCTGGCTGGAATTTTTGTCAGATTAAAATCTATTATTTAAACTAAAAATGAATTATTATGTATCTATTATATGTATTGAATAATAGATTTTAATCTGACAAAAATTCCAGACAGATAAATGGTTGTTTATCCTTATTCATAAAGTAGAACTGTCACGCTTAGAATGAAATAGACCTTCCGAGATTCTGATTGGCTCTCAAAAATTTATTTTTGTTTCGATGGTGATTCCGCGAAGCGCGTATCGCATCGTCTAGTATGTTTTAAAAATGATTCAAATTCGAATGAACATAGAATATGTAAAATATTTAAACGACAAAGACAAACAAAATAAATGATTTGTTGTATTACTTATTGTATACCCGGGAAAAAATAAAGTTGATCTACGGAGATCTTCGCTTAGTAGATCTACGTATTGCATCTTCGTAGTATCCTAGAAGTATCCTAGTGATTACTTGTAATTAAGTATAATACACCGAAAAATCATTTACTTCATTTATTTTATTGTATTAACAAAGTTAAAAACAAAAACAAATTGAAAAATTTTGAAATACTAAAAAATTTTGTTTCGATTTAAAAAAAATAGAAAAAAATGTTGCCCATTCTGGGTTTGGCAGAGAAAACTGCAGAATTTATTGAAGCTTTTTTTTAAGAAATTGAAAAAAATTTTTTTTATGGCGAAATTCAAAAAATTAATGGTTTTTCTCAAAAAACTCAAAAATGTCATAGAGTTCGCGAACTAAAAACTTGTTTTTTTTTTCAAAAAGTACATTTAATTAGAAAAATTTTGAAAAAAAAAGCGTCTCAATCGGCCAATTTTCGACAAAGTTATGGCAATTTGAAAAAAAAAGAGGCGTTTTTTTGAAAAATTCATAACTTTTTTTGAGGTGAACAAAAAAATTTGAAAAAATTCTGAAAATTGTTTTTGATAGGGTAGAAAACGACAATTAAATTTCAGGCAAACCGAAAGGGGTTGGGATCAGAAGTGGTCGAAATGGTGTGGAATTCCTCATATATTTTTTAATTTTCCGGATTAATCCAATATTTATAACAATTATATATTTGAGTGAAGATTGAAAAGTTGAAAATTAAATAATAGTAAATGAGGAACGGAGAGTATGATAAAAAAAGTGATGTTGAAAAATTGAAATGATAACAGGCCTTCGTCGTGGAATCACAGTAGTCAGTGGCAATTAACGTCTGATAACAATCAATTAAATCTGGTGATTCTTGGAAGTAACGGTCTTGGCAGCGAATTCGCTCGTGAGATAAAAACTCAAACGGAAGATGACGAAGTTGAAATCGATTGCCAGCTGTATACTCTCGGTTACCGAGTCATCGACGGTGATGTCGGGTTGCCTCACAATTCTTTCACGACATCAGATTTCATGCCTCATGGTGAGTCATGAATCACCATAATTATTGTTCTCAATGAAGTCTTGACAAAAAATAATTTGCATGAAATATTGATTGCAGGCTCGTTTTGCATATATGCAAACGACGATTCTTTCGAGTATATTCGATCATCGTTAGAGAAAACTTTATTATCAAATTTGGAGCAGGAAGATAGATTGCCATTTCAAGGATTGCCGATCGTAATAATGTTCGTTCCGGACGCGAGTATCCACGAAATGGAAGCCATTAGATTGCGAGAGGAAGGCCAAAACTTGGCCGACAGCTTGCAATGCCCCTTCATTGACGTTTGCATTGAGGATTTGGAGCCAGACAAACGTTTTCCAACTCCCTTGGTCAAGGATGCTCTTCAACAGCTCATTCAGTCCATCAATCATCGAGCGGGATTTATTAATATTTATCAGAGCGTCATTGAATCTCTGGAGCCAGACATAAGGTTATTTTAAACATATTAATTGTATTTCTACAATACAATTAAATAATTAAATATAAATCAGATAATATATGTATGTAGCCAAATTGATATAATGATAAAATAATATTTCTTAATTGCAGAATAATCATGTGCATGTTTTGTGGTGACCCTTATTCGGTGGAAAACGTTCTTGGGCCATTATTGAGTCACCAGTGTTGTTTTCTCAGTGGAGAAAAATCCATAGTACTCGAGACATTTTTGGGCGAGTCGAAGCGGCGGGTTGAGGTCATCATTTCGAGCTTTCATGGAGCGAATGCCTTTAGAGATGAACTCGTTCACGGATTTATTCTTGTTTATTCCACTAAAAGAAAAGCTTCCCTGGCTACACTAAAGTTAGTCAGCCGCGTACAAAATTCCAAATACTTTCAGTTACTTTCTTTTATAAAATCTCTTAAATGACTAATTTATAACTTTGCAGTGCATTTTCAATGAACATTCCAAATTTACCGATACAAATAATGGCAGTGACAGACACTGGCGGAGCGAACGCTTTTTTCAGCAGCGAGCTCAGTCATTTGCTCATCACGGAAGGAAATGCCACAGCTGACAGATTACAGGCACATTTCATGACTTCTGCTTCTAGTTGTCAACAGAAAAGTACATACAATAATTTTATACTGTTTCAAATTATTTAATTAATTAATTAATTATTATAGACAGTAATATTTTTTTGAATTAAAGAAAAAAGAAGAAACTATGTAAAAAATGAAACAATAATCATTTGTACAATTTCCAGCTGCTTTTTATACTCCCTTCTTCAAAGAAGTTTGGGAAAAGAAGCCGGAAATCGAGCAAGCGTTCAACATGGAAGAGCCCGGTAATTTGAACGACAGCGGGGAAGGTACTCTGGAATATTCGGCACTGCACCCAATGCCACCACCGCGTCACGAGAGCTATCTTCAAACCCCCGATGACGGGTAAGATATTTCAACATGAAATTTAATGCTCAACATAGTATTCTTATGTCAAATAAATGTAAAAAATGAAAAATCATTTTTGCATTTCATCTTATTTTGATAAGAATGAAAAAAACTAACGCAAAGTAGTATGTCTGTAACTTTTAGAAGCGGCTCTGAATCGTATGAGCAATTAACGCCGGACGGAGATCTCGGTGAAACAGGATTGAACGAGCAATTTGTAGACAACAGGGCAACACCCAGCGATGACAGTGACATTTACAGCCAAGTTGATTTTCATCGGGAGGAGAGGGAGCGAGAATTGCTCAAAGGAGGCGACCTTGCCAACAAATTATCCGGTAAATATATAGTATATTTTTTTAAAATTTTTTACGTTACGATAATTTTTACGTTAACGAAATTTTTGTAATAATCCGAATATTCCTAGTCTTTATTAATACAAAAAAATAAAATCAATTTTGATAACTTTATAATCAAAATTACTATGTTTTGTACGAAAAATCTCAAAATTGTTTCCAAACTGTCATCACAGTCCAAAAAAACGTAGCAATTTGTTATATAAAATGATCTCTCTGTGTATGCATTCAGAATTGTATCTTATTTATTTGAATTGTTTTTAGGTTGGGTCAAGGATACATTTATGCACCAGGACGGTGTGACGAATAGTTATTCGCACAGAGCATTTACGACGGGTCGACGACACATTTCACAGACTAAACCTCGACCGAAGGGAAACAGTCAGACACTCAAGCAGCCTGGAAAAATTAATCTCAAGGATTTTTCGAACGTAACGGACGCGATTGCGCGAATGACTATCGGTGAGAAGGATGAGCATTCGTCGAAAATGGGTCTCGGGCATGCTCCGCTCGCAATGCCCGAGCTCGTTGACCTTGGCTCTGAGTACGCGCACCCAAAAGACGTTGTAACCAATCTTTATCCGAATTACGACGGCGAATACGCTTATGCGCTCGTCCAGGATTCCATTGCCAACAACAAGTCCAAATTACGTCATAGACGTCCCAAAGGACAGCCATGTACATTTTTTTTTCTTTCTTTATTATTGATTAATCAAAAAAATTTTTTTTTCCATATTATTTATTATTTTTTAACATTTTTTACAGCTTATAGCGATTCGGATTCGGAATGGAGCTCATTGGAAAGACAAAGGGTGAGCGATGTTATAGGATTAGCGGACAAGAAACCTTCGTCCCACAGGCGCACGCGAAAAAAACGAACGGCTATCCCGGTAGCAACACCCAAAGTACCCTCGTTAGCGAGCATGGGGAGCGGCGACGGTATCGTTGGCCTCAATTACAGCCTCAAGGATGAAAAGAATTGGAGAATCGATTTATCTGAACGTGGTAGATATTTTGATAGCTCTTCTTCTTCTTTTTTTTAATTTTTTTATTAAATTTTGTATTAAAATCCATTCGTTTAAATATATATATATATATATATATATATATATATATATATATATATACTTTTAAGCCTTGGTAACATTTTGTTTTTGTTTCTAATGCATATTTTTAAAAATGTGTGACAGCGTCTAGCGAAACACCGGACAGTTCGGAGTCGAGCGAGCCAGAGCACGCGACAAGATCAAGATCGAAACAAAACAAGTACGCAGCGGTTAGCTTGAGAAAGAGATTCGGAAATTCCATTCCACAGCAACATTTACCAGCTACGTTGCAGCATTCATACAACTTAAAGCACATGACTCCAGATATGTTCAGCACTGCTTGTGAGTAACAAAATTTACAAAAATTATTTTTACGATTGAACAAAATATGTCAATTCGTTAATATTTTAGATGATGAGTCGAGTCTGGACGTCTCGTCACCAAGAGAGATGAATTCACCAAGTGTAAGTGACATCTGGAAATAATCAAACTTTATCTAAAAAAATCATTGTTAGTAATTCACGGTTGGTACATAAACATTATAAATCCCTTTTCAGTTTGGAATTCTAACGAAGGGTAAAGATATTGACAAACTGTCAAGAAAGAAGGATAAGCAGAAAGCGAAGGAAGATGAAAAATTGGAGAAACGCAGACAAAAAGAAGAAAAGTTGAAGAAACACGCGGAGAAGGAGAAGGAACGTGAGAAGAAGAAGCAGGAGAAGATAAAGCAGGCAAAGCCAACTGGGACGATCTCGGGACAGTCGCAACAATCATTAATTGAAGATTTTGCTCAGAGCGACACCAATCGGATACCTTTGTTCCTCGAGAAGTGTGTTCGTTTTATCGAGGATGAAGGTCTTGATTCTGAGGGTATTTACAGGGTGCCTGGCAATCGGGCGCACGTTGAATTGCTATTCCAGAAATTCGAAGAAGGTCGGTATTTTCATTTTTATTTATATCTTTATTAAAAAAAAAACACTTTTATTAAAGTTGTGCTCTTTATTTTTTTAGATGGCAATGTTGATATACATTCGTTGGATATACCAGTGAACGCTGTTGCGACGGCATTGAAAGACTTTTTCTCCAAGAGATTGCCACCTCTTATCGACAAAGAGCGAATGTGCGAACTCGAAGATATTTCTGGTTAGCTGATGATATTTTTCCATTCTTAACTCTAAGGATTTTCCAAATATTTTTTACATTTTTTCATAATTTATTCATATTTGTTCTCCCTTTTCACGTTCAGGTGCACGAGGAATCAGCAAACCAATGTCTTCTACTTGTATGAACATGGAAGATCGAAGTTGCAGACTACTCGCCCTTCGACTTATGCTCAATAAACTCAATCCAGTAAACTTCGACGTTCTTAAATTCATCTTTCAACATTTCGTCAAGTGCGTACTTGCAATTTGATTGTTCTTTTTAGTACTTCAAATAGACGAAAGTATCGTGAAAGTAGGATAAAATATAAATTTTCTTCTGTACAGAGTTGCCGAAAACTGCAAATTGAATAGCATGGACAGTAAAAATCTGGCTATTTGTTGGTGGCCGACCCTGCTGCCTATCGAGTTCAACGATCTTGGAAGGTTCGAGGCTATGAGGCCTTACCTAGAAGACGTAGTGCAGACGATGATAGACCAATATCCATTCCTCTTTTGCGACAAGGAAGCCATCGTAATGGTTTAGTAATAGAAAAGTGAACAATTTTTCTTGTGATTCGCGTTTCGGGTATTCTCGCCTGATGCATAGGAGTAACAAGAATACGAGATTCCTTGCAAAACGAAACTTGAAAATATTTCCGATGCTTGATGAAAAGCTTCGAGAATGGAGAACACAACAAAAATTTAAATAGTCATCGATAGCTCCGGGAAAGAAGAAGAAGAAGAAGAAGAAGAAATACAAAAATAAGATTTTTAATAGCTGTCGATTAACGCTCGTAGCGCTTGACCCTCTATCGAAATAAAACTAATGTCACTGCGGAGCGAATTAGAGATAATGATGCTGAAGAAACATGAATTTTGTACGAGCAACTTTTCCTTGTCGCCGGTTGGAACCGATTTTTTCTTGCTTTTTTGTTTCTTCCATTTCTTTTGACCCTCGGGAAAAGATTTTTCAAGGGACAAATTTTACGTCGTGTGCAACGGAGGTCAATATGTGTCATAATGAAAGGCAAAGTGAAAGAAAGGGAAAAACAAGCGTATATATGTGTCATGTTGGATGTATCCGAAAGAACGATCTCGTCCAAGTTTGCATCGTTGAAGTACGACGAAAAAGCCATCTCACTTTGTTTTCTCGACTATAAAATAGAAAATTGCATGAAATAAAAAAAAAACATTTGCATGAAAGAAGAGCAACGAAATTTTTAACAACTCTATCGATCCAAATAAAAATCTTATTCAATTTTTATTATCGTTACATTACAGCGATGCAATTTTTGAACGAAATAAGAAACGACCTATTTATTGTCGATATGCGAATAGTGACAAGCACGTAGCAAATAAGCGCGATAGAGGGATTTTTCTTTCCGTCTTTCAGTGATAGTAAACATCATTCCAAGGTCACGAGACATTTATTATTACTAATTTACGATCAATCTTTTACATGGAGAATAATAAGAATGATACGGAATATTTTCGCAATCAATTAAGTTATAGAATTAACGATTTGTAAATAGTTTAATAATTTTCGCGTACGTTCATCGATAATCATCACAAAAAAGCATCACACCTTTTTTTTTAATGGTCAGCATCGTTATACTTATTTTTCTCATATTTTGGTATACCGCCGTTTTGTTATTATTTCAAGTTCAAGTAACGTCTCCATTGTGTGCCATAATGTCACAATGTTCGCGTATCCTTTGGAAATTCAAAGATAATCTCTGTTTTTGTACTTAATAAACAAATGTTTGCTCTGTCCCGAATTAAAATTACAATGTTAACTCTAATTTTCTATAATAATGAAAGTAGGCCTATTTTCATAAATCAAAACACAAATAGTGAACTAATGATCGATATTTAGGATGATGGCTCAGATATACGACGTGAGTACGAGGGAAATAGGTGCAAAATGTAGTCAGCTAAAGTGTCGTCGAAATTATTCATATTTTGAAAGAATTCAAAAATTAATTTAGAGACTAGTCTGAATCTGACTAATCTGATGTTTGAAGTCGCTGCGAAATCTGCACTATCATCTTAAAAGGAAATGTATCAAAATTTTTAATTGAGGCCTATGTATTGAATTTGCAAAGAAGCCTAATGCCTGCTTTCCGTATTGTACATGAACAAAATACTGAAAGAAAAGCATGATTTATAACAATTGTAATTTTATTTTGGGACATTGGCGAATGGAAGAGGAACGCAAGTTTCAAGAACAAATGAAATAAAATTGCTTTTGTATGCGCTTTCGGAGGTGTCGCGCTTTTTCGAACAAGTGTGTCAATAAAGTATCAAGAAAAATGTGTCAAAGAATGAAGCGAGAAGAGGAGAGGCAGGGATCAGGGAATTTTTGCGGAAAAGCTTGAGACGTTCTCGCAATGTGTCATTTTTAATGCTCGGAAAATAAGTCGGTTTGTGCGAGAGAGAGAGAGAGAGAGAGAGAGAGCCAAGGGTAGTCCACATTTTTGAAAAGTTGTTTTTCAAGGACTTTCGAGACGAAAATGAAAAGAAAATGAAAATTTATCTACAACACCAAATGTAATATAATGAAAATTCGAGATAACATTCGCTGGTGAAGGCTAAATAACACTGATGATTTTTCTAAATTTTAGAAAAAAGTAGTATCCATGTGTGTGTGTGTGTGTGTGTCATAGAAGAACACACTCGTAATATTTTATCGAATTTCTCATTATTTTTACATTATTCCTATACTTGACTAAATTTTTATATTTTTTCTCATGGTCGCTTCGAAATTCGCAAACTCGATCGCTCAAAATATCCTACTCCCCATCCGTTTAGTCGTTACGAAATTTTATACATTCGTACCGTAATGAAATGTTTGTGTAATGTTGTAATGGAGAATCCGTGAAAATGAGAGGCAAGAATGAGACTCGTAAAATCGAAAAAATAAAAGAAGGAGAGAGGAACAACAATCTTTCTTCCTCTTCGATACTCGTAATATTAATATTAAATAATAATTATTAATTAATAATGATAACGATAACAATTAAATTTCAATCAACAAGCCTTTATCGACGAGCCTGGGCCTTTGTTGCATTCGCATTTATCTTTTTTGTCATTTCTCGTCGTGGGACCTCGCGAAAAAGAGCATTTTTTTTTTCGATTGAATGATATAGGAGAAAAGTAGAGAATTTTCTACACCAAGCTTAAAAATTGATAAGACGAAATATTTCCTATGCGACGTGTTTGTCTCGTCCAAGAATTCAGGGAAGACAATTTGAGAAGTACTTTTTTTTTTTAATGAGTTGAGAAGAACGGGGCTAGAAGTGAAGAAAAATCCGTTATGTCGCTTGTGCGGTTGTGAGACGAGAAATTTCAGATCTAAGCGACTTGTGTAAAATTGAAGATAATTACAGTATTAGAGCTTTTTAGAAATTTTTAAAGCGAAAAATGCAAATAAGATTTTCTGAATTTATAGGAGGAACTTGTTTTTTAAAAAGCAGATGTTCAAAATTTCTTTTCAGAGTTGATGAAATACAAATCTTTACGAAATTTTTATAATATTTTATCAATTTTAAAAAGCACCGAAGAAATATTATTGGCGAAATACGTAACAATTATTGTTTTTTAATTATACCCTCGCGTGCACACTCTGGCAGCCGGATTTTCTTTGGATTTTTAGGAAATAAGTTCCTCCCACCACGAAAAACAAAAACTCTGTTAAAACTAATTTTCATTTTTCGAATCGTCTTTATATACACATTCGGAGGAAATACACAAAGAACAATACACAGACACAATACATCCAACATGGCGTGGGTCCTTTGATAAGAAGTCGATTTGATAGAAAAAAAAAACTGAAAAAAGAAAAAAAAAGAAAAAGTAATCGCATGAAAATGTGCGACTAAAATCATGAAAAAAATGAATCATCGTGTAATTTGAGAATGAAGCTATCTAGAACAGCGAAGAAAAATAAAACTAGGCGAAGAAACGAGGCAAAAAATATTTCTCTTGAGAAAAATTGAAAAAAAAAGAAGAATTATCTTGAAAGGTGAAACAGTCAATTGGAGCAAGCACAAAAATTTGGAAGCAGTTCCAATTTGTAGGGATAAAAAAGATTGAAAAGAAAAAAAGGAAAAGAGAGACGAAATAATTAATTGAATCCTCCGTTTCATGTATTATCTCTCGTTACCCGTCCCCCTGTGCGAACAAAAAGAATCTCGAAATAATATTAATAAAGTAATATTATTTATTATTAATAAACAAAATAATAAATAATATTGAAAAATAATATTATTTATAACGATAATGATAATATTGATAACCAATGAATAATAATTATTGTAAACGAAGCTTTTTAATGTGTATATATTGTTGCTTACGTTCGGCCGATGCGTGTACTCGAAGCTGCCGATTACAATTTAATTATACATATTGAAATAGTATTATTAAAAAATTATTTGTCGAGGCGAGAATGATGCGTGCTTGAGTGAGAAAATGAATTTTATCGGAAAAAAAGAAAATGTGAGAAGTAATTGATTTTAATCATATAATTAGTGTGCAGAGCAAAAAAGAAGAAAAAAAATGACAGCGTATGTGATTGTCTTCGTAGCTCGTCTTTTTTTTCTTCATCTGCTTCTTTTTCTTCGAGTCTCGGTCGAACGGAAAACAGAGAAAAAAAAAGTGAAGAAGCGAAAGAATAACAGAATAAGGGAAATCACAAATAAAGATCGCATTGAGTTTTTTCTGTCTGATTTTTTTTTCAGATTGTTAAGAAAGAAGCGAGATCTGAATCAAAATAGAGAACAAAAGATAAAAAAAGAATAATGGCGAGATTTGTAACTTTCGTCTCGTTGAAGGCAGAATTGCGAAGGAAATCCGATTCTGAATGAAAAACCATGATAATGAAATTGAGAGAATGACGAAAGATGTGGAGACAAGACTCGACGTCGAGAGACGTCAAGTTTTTTTACCCAAATTGATCAAACTCGCTTAGGAATAATTCTCAATAAGGTTTATATCGAATGAGAAGCGATGAAACGTTTCTCGAGGGAATGGACTACCGTCGTAAGCCATTTTTCATCCGCCAATTCTTCTATTTTGCCATATTTATTCAGCATATACAATATTTACACATACATCTGTACGGATATGTGACAACAGTGTTTTTTTTTTTCATTTTTGCCAATCTCAGATCCAGATCTCTTGGGGGCGTTTCTTCGCTGCGGTCCATTGAAAACGAGACGAATGAGAAAACAAACGAATTTGAATTTAAACGGTTTTCCTGCCGTTTAACGCTACCATTTTGTTTCCTAAGAGTAAATTAACAAAACAAAAAAAGAGAAAAGCAGATGAGAAAAAACGATAAGAGAGATTTTTAATTCTCCGTGAGGATAAGATGAGGTAAGGGAATGCCGAAAATAATGAAGAGAAACGTAAATAGCGTCTGTATGATGACAAACGAATGGGAATCGTAATGATTTTCATTTTCATTTTCATTAGGCGTGTTTATTTTAAACACGCCTAATCAGAAGAATTACATTAATAAGATAAAAAAATGAAGAAAAAAAAAGAAACAACAAAACACACATATGCGAGCGAGTAAGAAAAGAAGAAGAAGGAAAAAGATGGCTGGATAGAATTGCGTTTTCGCATGTGAAGAGAGTCAACAAAAATCACATACACACGCATTCGCATCAACACTTACCACACGCAAACAAAAGTATCGGTGTCCAAGAAGTATTTAAAATAAAAATCGTCTTTATGTACAATTTGAACAATGAGTCCTTGATTTTCATGATTTTATTCCAATTTCCAGACTGCCTTGTACACTCGTATAATCGTAATCCCGAATTATTATTCGGTGTATATATATATATATTGTAACAATTTTGTTACAATATATATATTAGGGTGTCCGTTATTTACCAAGTTGGTTATTTTGGCTTGGGTTCGGGCTAAATCTTTAGTTTTGGTCCT
>JAPYYW010001094.1:0-34241 GCA_030522545.1 Cremastinae sp. A BG-2022a
ATATATATATATATATATATGTGTATAATTATTTCCTCCAAAATCTTCTATTGCTGAAAAATACAGAATGATATTTTTCCATTTAAAGACTGGAAATCTTTATCCTCTTGCATGATAAACGATCTCTTTGAGGAGAGAAACAAATTAACTGTTCGACAAGTCTTGCATCGTTGATTGAATTTCGGTAGTTTATTATAACTATTTTCAAAATACATACCGTTTAGTTTTCTTTGGAAACGCGATCGATCCGTTCGTTTTTTTCGAACTCAATATATTAATGCCAGAGTTGGAAAGTTCTATGTTTAATTTTCATGATAATAAATTATTACTGAATAGTACTTGACTTTTTTGCTATATACACGCGTATACAGTAAGTATAGGATTGTCAATATGAACCACAAACGGTCCTACGAAACGTAAGCTCCAAAGTTCATTGTTGTGTGATTTTGAGGTTATATATTGCTGATGAGCAAATAATGTTCTATCTAAAGCGAAATTTAGTTTTCGTTGTGAGTAAGATAAAATTATATAGGTTATTAATTAATAGATTACTAGAAAATATTTAATAAATTGATTATGAACTATAGTTAGGATCATGTCGTCACGCAAAAAATTACTCGGTGGACAAAACAATGACGAACGAAAGATTCATCAGTGTCGTTCAAAAAAAAGGAGTAAGTATATCGCCGCGCTTTTTCTATCACTACTTATATAGTAGTTTTATAGTAAAAAAAAATGATACATGTGATTTACACGTTAAAAACAAAAATTTGATGCATTTTATAAACTTATTGTGTTCTTTATTCACACACACACACTGCAGGTAAAAACAATAACGCTTTGTCATGCCTCGACCCGAAACTCTCTCTCTTTGGAAATGATGAAAACAATTCTCTGGAACTTGCGCAATGATCATAAAGACGAGTCTTTGAGATCAATTGTTATAACAGCTAAAACTAATGGCAAGATATTTTCAGCGGGGCATAATTTAAAAGAGTTGGTCAGCAGATGCAATTTTTTAAAAATAAACAACAATTTTAATCAATTAGGATATGCAATAATTGAAATGTATTTTTCCTCATTTGACAGACTAGCGACCAGGGTGATAAAGAGTACCACAAAAAAATTTTTGACACTGCAGCAGAATTAATGAAAGCTTTAAAAGAATCTCCAGTTCCAGTAATTGCCGCTGTGGATGGACTGGCTGCAGCAGCTGGCTGCCAATTGATCAGTGGATGCGACATTGTCGTTTGCACAGAGAGAAGTACTTTCTCCACTCCTGGGTATACATATTGCAAATAATATTGGAATCTCTCTTTTATATGGCATCATTGTTTTTATCGAATCAATACGTCGTTATATCTATAGTATCTGAAAAAAAAACTTTTTTTTTTTTCTTTTTGCTACAGGGCAAATTTTGGAATATTTTGCTCAACACCGGGTATTCAAATAGGGAGAAATGTTCCAAGAAAAATTTTATCACGCATGTTGTTTACTGGTTTACCAATCACTGCCCAGGAAGCTTATAGTGCTGGACTTGTCAGTAAAATTGCAGCTAATGATGAGCTTGGTAAATTTTTAATCATCCCATTTATTTTTCTTGTAATACTAGATATCTACTTTTCTTATTTCCTTCTATTCAATTTCTTTACGCAAAGATGTCGAAGTTGAAATGATCACGGACGCGATTAGTGCAAAAAGTCGCTCAGTTGTCGCGTTGGGGAAGGTTTTTTTGGATGAACAGCTGAAACTCGAGACTTCCCTAGCATACAAGCTTGGCACTGATGTTATGGTAAAAAACCTGGAGCTTAAAGATGCTCAAGAAGGAATACGAAGTTTCATTGAGAAGAGGCTACCGCTGTGGAGGCATACATTCGAGAGGGATCAGGAATGACTCTTTTTTATATTTTCCTAAAAATACAATTTTCGTCTCAAGTTTAAATTTCATTTTTCATTTTTCATCACAGACACGAAATTTTATCGTCTTACAATTCAATATATAACTTTCAGTCCTATATACTTTCTTTTTTTTTCTCGTATAAGATGATACGCGCCTCTGCGTTTACTATTTAATGCGCGTATCTTCAATTACGCATTTTCTCACCCCAACAACTGGACGTGACAATTTCCGCATAAAATACAAAGTTGCTCTCGTTCGTTTCTCGTTATCTCCCCCAAAACTTGAGCCACTCTGAAAATTTGTCCTGTAATTATGATATTTCTCGTTTTTTTCGTTCTTCAATATTATTCCTCATACACATACGCTTCACAGTTAGTTTATATCGATTATTTGCCTTATTTTAGCGTACGGTACGTGAGAGAGAGAGAGAGAGAGAGAGAGAGAAGAGAATTTTTCATTTTGAACTCTCTTTCCGGATTACATGACATTGAGATAAGCGAAGGGTAAAATAAAAATAAAATATAATAATCATATCATGCTTCTTACGCAATATTATAATTATTTCATGTTTACCTTTGATTATCGAAATGAAATATTCGATATTATAATAATGCGTAAAAGACAATAATTAGAATGATCTATGAAGATGAACATCAGAGATGAGCACAATATAACGATAAGTGATTGACAATCATCTAAATTCCTTTATTAGGATAATGATGATGATGATGAAGAACGGCAGATCGGAACGCTAAAATATTTCAAGCTATGTACCGATAACCTCAAGGGGAAAAAAGTATATGCGTGGCTCAGATTAATCTAGGACGCGGTGCGTCGTAATCCACGAAATATATACAGACGCATGCGGTTTCTCGAAAAAGAAATGTTGCCAGCCTCTCGCGAATCGTAATTATATCAACTCAGGGAAAAAAATCGTCTTTATTGTCACGCCGAGACACACCATTCTCGATATCCTTTGGCCTCGATCGATTATTTATTCATTAAAAATTCGCACTCGCTTCAAGATTTTATCACAATTTATTTTTACGTTGAAATTATTACATTTTATTGCTTTAATTGTCTGAATAGCGAGAGAGAGAGAGAGAGAGAGGAGAGGTTGCGTTGTTACATTCAGGGTTACTTGAGGCCCCCCTTGGGCACCAGTCGTCAATTTGATACGTTATCATAAACTTTCATATACACATGACTGTGTGTACGCTCATATGTATACGCATATGCATAAGCGAGCAGATTGTACATGTAAAACATTTTTTTCGTTGCGCTGTGTGTCTATCTCTTTTCGTTTTTGTGATTTTTGTTGGGTCAGTAGGAAAACTGCTGGGGAAACATAAGATAAATTATAAAAAAGTGTGATAATCGATGAAAAAGGTTCATCGGCGGGGTTCGATTTAAACGTCATTCGTTCTCTCGGCTATCCCCGTCATTTGACCCCGGGCCCGAACCCATAAATTCTCGCGGTTGCGCCGGTAGCGCTTCAGTTACAACGTGACTTGAGCTTGTCCATGACTCGTATTCATTCTTCAAACGCAAAAAGATTCCTTTTTTCACTCTGACATTATATAGACAATAATAACAACAACACAACAACGTCAAAAAAAAAAATAAATATATATATATATATATCATCTATACGTGGTTTAAATAACAGTAGTAGTATAATTTAGTTTTCTTGGTCTTCTTTCTGAGGAAAACTAAAATAACTGTAATAAAGAGAATAAGCAGCAGTAGGGTCTCGAGAACGCTGAGGAAAACGGATAAAAAATTCGGTTGATGAAATCCTACAGGAATAACGAGGGAATCTGTATGAGATTCGAAGTGTTACTGTTGAGAAATCTGGAGTCCGTGCGCGCCCGGAATTATTTCCGGGAAACATTCAGAAGCACCGAGAGAAGAGTAGTGACGAAGGGAGAATTGAGCAATATTATATTTGATTGTTGCAAAGGTTCGTAAAAATGAAAATAATTTTGAAGAAGCCAAAAATAAATATAGACTCGGTCATGTTAAATATTATTGTAAACAATATTTAACTTTATTTGTCTTTTCATTCTTATTGTTATCTCCGCAGGCTGCTTGACAATGGCCGCGATACCGCACGGTGCTTTTGCCGCGCGTAAAGTCCGCGAGAACAACGAGCGTAGATTTCTTATATCCAAGATGGAGCAAAAGGGAGGAAACGATAGAGAAAGTAAACAGGATTCCGGTTACTCGAAAAGAAAAAATACAGAAGAGGGTATACTAATTTCTTTTGTACACGTTTGTTTTTTTTCTTCCAAAATATATTTTCTCTATTATCGTGCTAATATTGTATAAGTATATAAGGTGAAAACGAATTGAAAAAAATAAGAAAAGACACCTCTTTTGATGGATTTATAGGGAGAGAGCTAACTCCTCTAAAATACAACAGCAAATTAATGAACAGCATATGGGGACTCTACAATCGGTACTCTGTTCACAATTTCAAAAAAAATACCGACGCTGACGACACGATAGTGGGCACTAGGCGGAATAAGAGCCAAAATAATAATCGTTTGCCGTCGATAGTGCCAGCACCGTCGTGCGAGTTCGACAGATCGCTGTGATTCAAAACATACACGGCTCTTTTCTTTTTTATATAAAATATATTTTTACTTTTTATCGTTCCAAATTCGCAAAGAAATTGGAAATAATGCAGAGATTAGTTACGCATAACGCGATCATTATTATTGTTTCATTTACGATCTCTTTTATTATTATAAATTAAATATTACGCAGAGCAAATAACTTTATTCTTTTTTATATTTGTAGTGATGATAAATAAAAGTTGTGTAACTATTGAATTTCTCCTTGCTATAAAAGCAATAACAATGTTCTGCGCTGCGACACAAGAATTATTTGTGAGCGCGGCGTTTTTGTGTTCGATCATGCTGCTGCTGCTGCCGCCCCGCATATGGGAGAAAATTTTCCCAAGTTTTCGCGCAGGACGTAGTGCAGGAAACGCTATCGACAACTTTTGTCAATTTAGAAAACTCTTTTATCAACAGCACAAAAAATAATGTGTGTTTGAAAGGGGTGGGTCGGGGTGGAGGGGGGGCGAACAGGAGGAGGAGAAGAATAAGAACCGCGCGCGCCGTTCCTCTCATGGGCGTGTTGAGAGACGAGCGCCGCCGTCGCCGTAATGGAAAAATGTCTCTCCCTCCCCCCCAATATCTGTTCTACTATTACCACACAATCTTGACGTTTCCCCAATTGAGAAAACATTTTACGAAAGTTGTTTGTTTTGATGGAAAAAAATTAAGAGTTATGAGATTGTCGTGTTTGTCGTCAGATAAAAAATGAATCGAAAAGGAGAGGATGAAAAACTGCCAAAACTAGATAAACTTTTTAACGACGGCGAGGATGATCAAGACTTTGCACCGATCGCTGGGTAAGATGATACGTAGAAGGGGGTGTAATTGTTAACATGATGAACATTGAAAAGATGAGTCGATGAATATTCTTAGGTCAAACCTGTCTGCAATATTCGGTAGGCCCAATCGACTGAGCGATGCCTCAACTTATTTCGTCAAATCATCAAATAACCGACAGCAGTTAAGCCAATCTCATAGCAAGACTGAAGTTATCATGGCAAAAGTCGTTCACGCTTATAAATTGTAAATTTTGCTAAAATGTCATTTAAATATTCATTTATTCTGAATAAAAGAAATACATATATTTATATTTCCAGGGAAAATGGGAATTATCTACTGATTGGGAAACTGGGCTTGGCACTTGTAGGGAATATCGCCACACGAACCTATCAGATTATATTGTATCGAACAAAACAAGAGCATATTTCAACAGTGACAATAAGACCAGAATTTTCTTATACCATACAAGAAAATAATTATGCAACCTATTATGATTGCAACCATGAAAATTGGTCACTTTTGTTTGAAAATCAGACTTCGTGCATTGAATTTGCTCGAGAAGTTGGAATCTCAAAATACCACTCAAGACAGACCAAAACAGATGATTTTGTTTTCTATCAGAATTTGAACTCTCCTCCTGAAACAAGATGTGCAAAAGAAAATGATGAAATTTTTGTTAAAAGCATTATTTTTTTGAATCTCAGTCAGCCTTTAAAATTTGATGGCTCATCAATGCAGGAATTAAACGTTAAAATCCCACAGTATGACAGTTGGGAGAAAAATTTGATCAACTGTGTGAAAGGCCTTAAAAGACTGTTAATATTACCGCCAAGCAAGCAGATCAGTTTAGGACCAGGATTTCCCAAAGAGACCGATGTTATGATGGAAATTGAAATTCTTGATATTATTGAAGCAGAAATGAAAGGTCCATTGAGTAAAACGAGCGGAAAGGCTTCAATATTGTCTCGGATGGCAAAAATGGGCCAATCGATCCTGCCAAAGGTTCCAACATCCCCAACAGACTCTGAAGATACAGAGGTGAAAAATATTCGTGAAAACCTATATAACAGAACTTAGACTAACAATTATTTCTTTAATCTCAGAATAAAACAAAACAAAAAAACAAATGTGTTTCATTTAGGAAGAGTTACACGTCAAATCTCCGCGACGTTGCAAGGTAATTCAATTGCAAAAGTATTGAGATGTAAAAACACGAGTTGCATATTTCATTTCATACGTATAATGATAATAATAAAATAATATTATTTCAGCAGCTTGACAACACTTCAGTGACTCACGCATCAAAAAATCAAGTCCGAACGTTTCAGGAATTAATACAAGACTCGGTCTCTGTAGAAAAGGTTGCCTCCTCGAGGAGTGTCGTGCCGACGAAACTCCCTTTGCCTCATCGTTCTAAAATTCCGTCCCCCGTCGGCGCGTCATATCCAAGCTCGTCATGGCCCATCGTAACACCGATTCAACAGCCTTACATCGCGATGGACGGACAATATTATGCTATACCACAAACACCGATCGCCCAACCAATTCCAATCGGAATCGATCCGAACATGAACGTTTTCTTGTCGGAAACGAGAACCCAGAATACTGAAATTCGGATGGGAATCTCTAAAATAGCTGACAATGTTCAAAAAATATTGGACAAGGTAAAAATAAATAATTCAATTGAATACATGTTTACTAACTGAAATCGCATAAGCGGTTCTATTTTTCATTTATCCAGTTTCACATTCTGGAAGTTGAAATCGCATCCTCGCCGATGCCCACTCGGAGATCAATGCACCATTCTGTTGACAGAATGACATCCCAGTGCAAAAAAAATTCAGAAATCACTCCGAATTTTGTTGTGGACGATCGATTCGAGGACGACACTCGTACCAATGAGGAACAAAAAAAAAAGTTTGAATCAGAATTGAACCAAGTGAGAGGTAATTTGAACGATTTTTTTCACCATAACTATAAAATATGTGGTATTAGTGGAAAAAAAATTATATTACAGTGACGCTGGAAGAACGTGAAGCTAGATGCAACGAGTTAAATTTTGAGAAGCAAGAGTGGCTCAGAGAAAAAAAAGAGCTACAAAGAAAGATTGAAGATCTTGAGAGGTGTGCTCTGGAAAATAAAAATACTCTGAAAAGTGCCAACAGTAAGATAGCCTCTAGTAATGACGTACAAACAAATTCTGTGAGTCGCGTTACACATTATTCTTGTTGTTGTAAAAAATCGTTTTATAAAATAAAATAAATTTTTTTTCAGCTCTATCAAAGAAGTGCAGAAATAAAAAAATTAATGAACAATACGTATTTGATGTTATTGGATCAATTTACCGACGAGGAAACTTACACAGCCGATCGTGTAAAAGAAACATTGACTGTTTGTATGAGGGTAAAAATAAATATAAAGCAATTTTAAGAATTTTTTTCTTTACTTTGCAATAAAATAAAAAGTTAAGATATTTTCGCGTATTGTGTTGGACAGAAAATCACTTTTTTCGTTTTGAGAAATCTGCACCGTGACGAAGCAAAAAGCATGATGAGCTCCGATATTGACCAAGACTCGGAATCAGCCAAAGATAATAAATCGTTTTCGCAGGCTGCCAGCGTACCTAAAACACTTCCGGTAACGTACATATTGAAAAAATTTAATATTTTTTTAAAATAAGAATTTTATACAATTTTATTTGTCAACAGGTAATTCCTGACGCTCACAATGATCCACCGCCTGTCCCGCCTATTGATAAAGACGATTGGTAGCGGTTGATAATAATTTGAAAAAACGGCAATAATGTTTAAGATGGCCTTATGCATGAGTTAATATCGTGCAATTGAAAATAAAAAATCAAAATGTTTATTGTATTTCAATTATTAAACGGAGATGTATTTTCGAAAAACAACAAAAAAATTATTCGAAATATCGTAACAGATGCGGCATCAGTTATTGATCTGTCAGTGCTAGGGGGTTTCCTCTTTGGACCTTATTGTAGTAACATGGACGCGTAATATCAACTTCAACTTTTTCTTACATAATTCGTTCAAAAAATTAACATTTACGTTTTTGATAGAAGTAGAAATAATTATTATAATAAATTATAACTTTAATGGAGGTGCATACACATATATGGAATCGATCAACACGTGAATTAAGGTTAGACATGCGAGGACAATACTTATAGCGATATCATTGAGATACATAAATACTTTATTATTATCGCATTATTCCATTTTTTTTTCAAATATAGAACGCGATTACAAAGATATATATATTATATTACAAATTTAAAACGCATCCTCGATTAATTATTCGCGCAAAAAAGAAGTTGATGGGGAGCAAACTTCACGGTGGTCGTTCTGGATCATTTATCAATTGGTCTATGCGTGTTTAATGGAGAAAAAAAAACACACACAACAAAAACAAAAAAGCAGTATAATACACGTATCTTAGATGCGGCGTCTATCAAAAGCGAAAAACGTGTTGATTTTGATTTGCGTTTTCTTGACTTTAATTGAGCGCCCGTAAAAAGTGATAAAATTGAGAAGCAAACCGGTTCTCGCGGAATCAAGTGGTCACGAGCCAACGACTTGTGGTGTAGAGGACAATTTTTTTTTTTTCTGGTTCTCATCCCCAGCTTATTGAGGAGAGAGGAGGGTGCACGAGTGCATTATGGAAACAGAGTTCCTCGCCACTCGATAGCTATAATAATCCAATTAGTAAAAGTATAGCAACACACGGGCGCACACGCAGCCACGTACACACACACACACAGACACTGGGTGAAAAGAGCGTTAAATGCTGGTCGATACATCATCCAAATAGTCGCTGGATAAAATATGTAAGAAATAAACTCATCGTGATTAGTATGCCTATTATTTCGTTGCTTTTTTCCTTCGACCTTCGAAAAGAAGAACGAGTTATTATTCTCTCTTGACTACTAGTGAAAATTCGATCATTGATTCACCTTGCTCTATATCTTGTGCATCAGCTTTTACTATTTCGCCTACGTGGCCGTGATTCGACATTAGTCTCGATTTTTTCGATTGTGTCGATACCATATTTATTACACCTATTTTTTGCGATCGTTGCTCACTGCCCTCAATCTTTTCAATAAACTTTAATTTATTTAAAACATTATGTACTTACAATAAGTTGCTCACATTATCTTTAAGTTATATTCTTTTCTCAATAAGCAGGTAATTTTATCATCAACGCAAATTAAACTTTAATCAATAGAAATTTTATTTCCTTCAGACGATTAATACTTTATTTCATTTTTTTCGATATTTCATTAATATTGATCCGCTTTCGTTTTATGATGACAAATGATTTAGCTTGAAGCTTTTTTTAGATAGGTTATACACAGCATCCCCTCTATGGGTACTACAATTTGTCAAAATTAAAATTGAAAATGTGAAAAATCTCAAAATCACACACCTTACCATGCATCAACAGTGTTTCTCTTGTTAAAAAGTACAATCACTATTTCTTTCAGCAATAAGAATATAATCATCAGAATTGTTATCTTGAGAGCTATACTTTTCAGTCATTGACAATGTATAGTTTTTCATTTTTTTTTTCCTCAACATTTGTCACATTAGAAATGATTGAACTTTCGCATGTTGTGAATTTGATCTCTTATATAATTAATTCCAAAAAGATTGATCAAACTGTATGCCTCATCATCATTCATTCATTCATTTTTTTAACCTACTAATTAATTTGACCAATTTTCGCATGATATCGCAAAATCAAACTGAAAAAATTAATTCTTTTATTTGTTTCTTCTTAAAAAAATAATTCATTTAATAAATCTTAAACTGACATTTCCAATTACAATACTTTTTTATTTAATTTTCTCCATCCGATGCATGCTCTTTTTTTTATTAATTTGTCATGGTTTCTGCATATATGATGTTGAATGTCCTCACCATAATAATAATCAGCAAGTAGTAAATATTATTCACAAACCATTTGTGGGTGCATATTTGTATGGTGAATATACATTAGCAAAAAACTTTTTACACGCATATACATACGTATATGATAAGAAATTTGTATCTATGCGTAATAAACAATGTATATTCTGCATATACATATATGTCAATAAAAAACTTTATTGAATAGCGTCTCCCATTTTTGAGCAACTAAAAACAATGTGTATTATTGTCTGATCTGTTGAAGCAGAGTTATTCTCAAAAATTGAGACACCATCAAGCTTCGGCTATATGTGTGCTTTGTTGAGAGATGAGACTCTGCGATTCGAGAGGGTAGCCGCTCTCTAATTATTTCAAGAAAATACCAAAGAATCATATTTGTGGAGACAAGGGAAAGAATTATTATTCGTACCAATCATCCATTTGTCATCCAATATAAATTTTATTTGGTAATTATTTGTCTCTTTGTTGAAATCAATAGACCTTTTGTTAAAGAATTCAAGGTTTGCAAGAGTTCATTTTTGGAGTTAATTGAAAAAAAATTAATGATTAGCGAGAATGGTTAGAAAAAAACAATCAAGAAAAACGAGCAGTGGCACAAGCGCCAGCAGCAGTGCAACGGAAAATACAGAGGGCAGCTATGCTTGTCTCGGTGGCAATCTGTCGACGAGCGCAACTACGCTGAAGCCTCCTCTCGGGCGCATGCCACCTGAACAACTTGGAAGCTTACTAAGGGAGCGGGGACTACCAATTCGGGGAAACAAAACAAATATGGTACACACAGTTGCACTAACAACCACAATTGTAAAACTTATTTTTCCTTTGTTCATTATCTCCTGGCTGTTTCAAAGCTTTATGCATGATTTCCTTTTTTCCAGATTCATTATATTATTTCACCAATCCATACAATATATATTATATTTTTGTAGGAACACAGTATGTACTACTGCATGCTAGCAGTAATTTTAGACAGACAAAGATGTACTTTTTCCTAGAATTTTTCTGCGTTGCACGGTTATTCCAAATTTTATAATTTTCCAAAAGATAAGATCATAGAGATTATGCTTTTTAGAAAGAAATCTAAACGCTTGGATTTATCCATTAAATCCTTTTTTTCTGAAATAAGATTAACAATTTGAATAAAAGTAGAAAGGAAAAATTCTGAATTTTTCCAAAGTCTATATATACACACACGTTTAAATGATTATTATTAGATTTGTAAATTCAATGTTTGCACTGGATGCAACATTTTTTAGACGAACTATGCACACATCATAAAAAAAGAGCCCGTACAAAAAAGAAGCAGGCTTCTATTTTATCCGTTTTCGGTACTTATACTTATTTTTATTTCATCATTTATACAGCAATATAAGTATGACGTTTTTATTTTTTTTTTTCGTTCCTTTTTTGTTGTTGTATATCATTTACAAAATATCCGATATAAATGAAACGTAACGGGGAGGAGTGCATAGAGGAAAAATCTTTTTTACTCTTAAGGCTGATGGTGAGAGAGAAAAAGTGTTTAATGACTCAATTTTCTGTTGAGTGTGTAAACAGTTTGAATGATCAGTGGATCAAGATTAGTCGCAATGATGGATACCGCGTGGTAGGAGTTACGGCTGACCCTTGGTTCATTGGTGTGACCCCTTCTTTGCATACATTCTAGTGCTGATAAGTGCTATGTCAATGCGTATTAAACGATTCTCCAACCAGTAGCTCGTAGTCGAGTCTGTGAGTCTCGTTACTAAATCTCGTTTTCTCATTTTCACTTGAATTATATAATATTTGCTCCATTACATTTTTCACCTTATTTCTTCACATTAAATATAATTTCGTAAAATTTATTATGTTTAAAATGCTAGAGAATGCTGAGAATAATAAGCAACAAAAAGACTATACCGTCATTGATATGAGCCCCAATAATGTACAAGTAAAATCACTGTTAAAACATATACTATTATGTGTACATATATATGACTTGAAATATGCACACATGCGCATATATGTATTTGTACAACACGTGGCCAATGATATTTGCGGAGGGAAGATTTTCCCCGTACGCGCATATGGAGCGGAAGAATTCTCCATGAGAATTCTCCATGTCCTTCGGCAAGCTTCGATCTCTGGTCAAAATAAAAATACATTCGACTTGATATATATACCGAGGAAACAAATACAGCAAAAGAGTTTAAAATTATTCAATACAATTTGTTTGTTTGTATGCTATTTTATCTTTTGAGAATTCAAATGAATATTATTCCTTGTTGCAACGAAGCGTATTTAGTCTTTGCATATATAAATATATTAATGATTATTGTTGTTGTTGTTGTTGTTGTTATAATTGAAATAATCAACAGATAAATCGATCAGGCGGTGGCATGATGGAGAGCGTTGGCGGAAACGCGATCCGGCGTGTAAAAGAATCGAACACGTCGAATGGGGCTCAAAAGAGTTTGCACGGGAAGAATAATGAGAAGAAGATGAGAAATAATGGGAAGAAGGAGGACGTCCATCAGGATGATATCGAGACGGATAATTTAACACTGTGGAATCATCCAATAACGACACTAAACTACTTTATTCGGGAATTGCTCATTGATCTTTCGAACTTGACGAAAAATACGCTGCAGTACAAAAAGACTGTATGGTTATCAGTATTAGTTATTGGATTGTTCCTTCTGCTGAGTCGTGTCAGCGGACCTCAACAAGTTGTGAGTTGTGAGACAATAATATATATTGCAACTATTATTATTGAGAGTAAGATAGAGTAAGCGAAAAATATAGAGAAAATTTCGTGTTTCAGGTATTTAAAGAGTTGGAGGCAAAATTAATGTGGTGGGCGTACTGGGTAGGCTTGGGGGTACTTTCGAGTGTGGGATTAGGAACTGGACTTCACACATTCGTGCTTTACTTGGGTCCGCACATAGCGGCGGTTACGCTGGCGGCATACGAATGCGGAGGGTTAAATTTTCCAGAACCACCGTATCCGGATCACATAGTGTGCCCGACGGCGATAGACGCCGCTTGGACCGCCGGGATTCTAAACATAATGAGAAAAGTCAGAGTCGAGGCGATGCTCTGGGGAGCGGGGACGGCCCTCGGCGAATTGCCACCATACTTTATGGCCCGAGCTGCCAGAACGAGCAGACGTACCGACAAGACTCAGGACTATGACCAAGAAGATCTCAAAGAGCTCGAGGCCCTCGAGGCCCTCGAGAGCGGCGAAAACGTTCCACTTGTTATGCGGCTCAAGCTCGCCATGAAACATTTTGTTGAGCGAGCCGGCTTTTTAGGCATTTTAGCTTGTGCCTCCGTATGGAATTCTCATTATTATTATTATCCTTATATTATATCCTTCTCAACCATTTATTATATTTCCATTACTTCCAGATACCGAATCCACTTTTCGACCTGGCGGGCCTCACATGCGGTCATTATCTTATTCCATTCTGGACATTCTTCGGTGCGACTCTAATCGGCAAAGCCGTCATTAAAATGCACATACAGCAACTTGCGGTGATAATAGCTTTTAATGAGGAGCTTCTCGATAAAGTTATCGCTCTTCTGGCCTTAGTTCCGTATGTAGGTAGCAAATTGCAACAACCTCTGAAAAAGTATCTTATGGAGCAGAAGAAAAAATTGCATGAGAAATCGTCAGCGGTAAGTTTTCTCTCTCTCTCTCTCTCCAGGACGTTGTTAACTTTGTTAAATTCAACATTATATTTATTTTAACAGGAAGGTGCTCCAATGATCTCATGGCTCTTTGATAAATTCGTCATGGTCATGGTTATATATTTCTTAAAAACGATCGTTGAAGCGCTAGCTCGTAATCATCATCGTAGACGCGTCAAGGCGTCGGCCGATTGAGATTTATCTATCAATTCTTCAGTTATCATTAAAAGTGCAAAGAAATTTTCGGGACTACGGCAAAAGCGAGTGAATAAGTAGATTAATAATAGATGAAAAAAAGTATGTTTGATGAAATTTTGATAAAAGACACGCCGTTTGTCCCATCGAATGTGAAGATAACGAATTTCTACGTCGACGCGTTAGGTCAAAGTAGATTCCGAAATCTTTTTGCAACAAGGTTGGAATTTGCCCACAATTATATACGAAATGTAAAACACGAGAATCGAAAGTTAAACGTAAATCAATGTAAATATGTACAATGAACCACAGAAGAAGGTTAAACATTTTACACGCGACACACATCTGCGGAATAAATAAGGATAGATTATTTTGTTCTGTAGATGCGAAAGACATTTGCGAAGCCGAAATAGAAAAATACTTTTTAATGGAATAATACAGCTTGAGAAGAGAATAGAAATTTGTAAAAATTCATTTTGTTTTGCGCTAAAAAAATGAGAGCCAAGGAAAACTTGGATTCGAAATAAAGCAGATGGCAAAGAAACTTTTGCAGTATCTAAAACGCTAAAACTAAAAAAAACATGTGTGTCTATAACTGTGCTGTTTCGACATTTTTTTTATGCTAAAAATGGTTTAGAAAAAAAGATCAGGTCGTGTTAAAAAGTGTTCTGCTCTTTTGGCCGTTCACAATACGACATGTCACAACACAATATAACACACGTTTGCACGTCGCGTATTCGTATTTAATATTTTGATACCTGCGTATAGCTAGTAGGTTACCTTTAAACACTTATGCTGACCGATTTAATAACAATTTGCCTTTTTCATCGAAATATCTTTATAAAAATCAAGTATTCCCACTTCTAATACATTTTCTCGAGAACAGAAAGGCAGAAATTTAACGAAAGGAAAAAATTTTGATTGGATGCAGAAAAATGGAATATTAGTAGATTTTTTATTTTCATCTATTCAAACAATATTACCAGAGATTTATTCAGTAAAGAAAATAATTAATTAATTTACTACTTGTACTCGAGCATAAATAAACGAAAAGTCGTAATTTTTTTATCTTCGACAAATCTCAATCAACAATAAGTTTTCTTCAGTTTCGCTGATTTCAGTCAAACTGGAAATAATTTTTGATAACGGAATATTTGTGATATGTATTTCGATGCGTCGAATGCGTCGATAGTTATTGAATTAAATAATTATTTTCACTCTTTCCTACGAGCGAAGTTTTTTTTTCTCTCATTTAACGTGAAATCTCACAAGAATTTTGATGTTGCGTCAATTTACAGAGCCGTGTTCGTCTTGCTGATTAGGTTACGCGCTAGGCAAAGAGTTTTTTGTGGAATTAGGGTACCCCCGCTAGGCGAGCGTCAATTATCCGGGGCGCAATCCAAGAATTCATGTTAAAAAATTTAAAAAAAAACTAATATCAGTTTTTGGCTTTATCGAGAAAATTTTTTTTTTTAATTTTGCGAATTTTTCAAGGGGTACTGCAAGTGCAAGGAAAACTGCAATTTTTTCAAATCTCACCTTCAACTTTTATTTGCCAGTTGCTCTGGATCAAATCACAAGGCTCTTGACCTAAGTATGGCTCAGGAATTCGCTATAAATAAAACTGTCAGCCATAAAAAAAAAAATTCCACAAATTTCGTTCTAAACATTTTTAATAAATTATTATTACGATGGCCTGTTACTAATTGGAGAATAATTTATCACTCTTTCACTATGATGTCGCAATCAACGGTACAAATGATCGGCATGGATGTTTGTTGCTATTTCCGATTCCCATTTATCTCCGTTATTTAGAAGCTTTTCTTTGTTGTACAGCATCTCTTCATGAGTTTCCGTGGAGAACTCAAAGTTGGGGCCCTACAAACAATGGTTATGAAGTAGTGCTTGATGAATCATGATACATATGACAAAAATTAAATAATTATAAAATGAACATAGAAGCTTACTTGAAATAAAGCATAAACAACGAATTTACTAAAAATTACCTCAACAATTGCATCAACAGGACATGCTTCCTGGCAAAATCCACAATAGATGCACTTGGACATATCAATATCGTATCTCGTTGTTCTCCTAGAACCGTCTGCCCTTTCCTCAGCCTCTATTGTTATAGCCTGAGCTGGGCAAATTGCCTCGCAAAGCTTGCAAGCGATACATCTTTCTTCTCCAGATGGATATCTGAGATAAGAAAAAAAAAATTTCAAACACTTCATAAATGACAATGGTATATTTTTAGTCTACATTAAAGTTTATTATACAGAATATTATTTTATAATATTATGAAAATATGAATCTGCGTTTAAAAATACCTCCTCAAAGCATGTTCTCCTCTGAAGCGAGGACTCAAGGGTCCCTTTTCAAATGGATAATTAATCGTAGCTGGTTCCCTGAAAATGTGGGAGAATGTGATCCCCAGTCCTCTGAAAAGTTCCGTCATGAGTAAAAAATGCGTTGTTTCGTTTTTTATGTCATCCCAGCTACGCGGCATAGCGGACTCTACGTTGTAGTATTTTTTACGCATCGGCTGTTGAACGACTAACGGCCTGTACGAAGATCCAAGTAATAAACGAGTACCTACAAAATTTATACATTTTTTATAAAAAACTGGTGTTGATATTATTCTATCGCAAAAATATTTGACAGAAACCGAATTGGATCTACAAATCCTCTGTGTTATGAAACTGATTATTTTGAGGTTATGATTGCGTTCAACGCATAGGACGAATAAGCTACGCCGTTCTTTCGAATTGTGTTCAATCGGTACACATTCTTTATGAGTATCTTGAGGCATTTAACTAATTTAATTATTCATTTGCGAATCTGTTTCAAATTTACCGAATTGTCCGACTCGTACACCTGCCATTTTGCAAAAAGCTTAATTTCAATAATACTCTGCACTGCGTCTGCAATCGGCGGCGACACTCGCGCTTCAAACGTTTCCGACTTGCATCGCTTTTCACCATCGCACTCGCTTACGGATCTTTCTCAAACTGCTCTATTTTCCATCGGTACACATATGTTGTACTTTTGCTATGATATTGCAAAAATTATAATTTTATGTACATTTTATTATTCATTTTTCGATTTAGCACATACATGAATATATATATATATGATATAATTGTAAAATAAAACTCAACAATATATGACACGATTTATAATGATTCCAAGATAAACCTCCGAAGCACGTTAGTTTTTTTAACCGATAGGAGAAGCAGTTCATTAGAAAGGGAGCTTTTAAAAATTTCAATAAACCAAAAAATAATAATGTAAATAAATTATGTGCAAATGATTCAGCCTTGCAAATAAACGAACGGAATGGGATCAGTTCCAACCGAGAATCTTGTAAAATTGTCTTTTTTCTTTTGTTTTAATATTTAATCGGAAATAGAGAAAGTAATAACTTGAAAGAATAACGATTTTTCAACTTGGATTAATTTAACGGGGAAAAAAAGAAAAAAAAAGAAAGAGAATAACGCAATAATATTCTGCTAACAAAATTCGCGGCAGCCGCTGATCGAAATACCGAAAAGATTATCTCGACATTATTGACTATTCGCTTCAAGATCCATGTCCGACCAGACAGCCTCAGTCTCGCTTTCGTCAACTGCCTCGTCGTTGTCAGAGTCTGGCAAACCGTCTCCGACATCATAGGTCGTGTCAGCGTGTTCCTCACCAACAGTCATGTAATAACTCGAGTCCAGTTTACTTGCAGTGCTATCTAAACGGTGCATCCCTTCCAAGGCTCGTCGATTACACGGATCAAGGCTAAATTTAACAATTTAACGATCATTACGATTACAAATTGTTTTTTTTTAATGCATAAAATAATATAAATGCTTACTTAAGAGCTATAGTGTAATGATCGAGAGCCTTTTCCTCGTTGTGCACTCTCGCCCACAAATCGCCCAACATCTGATGAAGTTTGCAAGTTGGTTGTATTTCGACCTGTTTTTCGAGAAGTTCGATCGCTGCCTCGAGATTCATTTCTTGCTCGTAGATCTCTGCGAGAAAATATACAGCTGGCAGATAAGATTCGTCTTGGACGAGTGCTTTCTCCAACAAGTTTTTGGCTTTGCCGACCGAAACCGGATCTTTCATCAAAACGGAAGCGTACAACTGAAAATAACAAAATTTCGAAACGTATAATATAAAAAAAAAGGATCTTTGTATTATCGAAAAAAAAAAAAAAAAAATATTCAATACCGATAAAACTCTCGGAGTGTGTCCTAACTGTTTACACGCGTTACTGGCAATATTGAGTGCTTCTCTCAACCTGTGCATTCCGACGAAGCAATCAACGAGACCCTTGTGGGGTTCGTAACGATGAGGCCGAAGTTGCATCGCTTGTCTGAACTGGTGGAGTGCTTCCTGATATTTTTTCTGATCAAACAATATGTTTCCCCTCAAAACGATAGCCTCGACATAATCTGGGCATAAATTTATGGCCTGGGCTGTAAGTGTATTGGCTCTGTTAAATTTTCGAGATGCATACAGAGCATAAGCCATGGCAACATAGTTTTCAGCCGTGCACTCGCTTGAAGATGTTATCACCGATACTAATTTTTCAAGTTCTTTGATATACTGAGTTTTGTAAAGAACTGCGGCATATAAATCTAAACTACAAAAATAGAACATTCATTTAGATGTATTTAACTTTTATTACATAATGTATATTTATTGATACACGAGAGAAATATTAAATCATATTTACCCCTTACTGACATCTGGATCAATGAATCTAGCTCTGCGCAAGCACAAAAGAGCATTTTTATCATCTCCAGCATAATAATAGCATTCCCCCATTGTAACGAGCAAATTGAAGTTATCCCGAAGAAAATTGACATTGTCCAGAGATCTGAGAGTTGTCACCGCGTGATTATATTCACGATTGTGTATGTGAGCGTGAGCCTTTATCCAGGTATTAAGCCACTCAGAATTTGGCAAATTTGCCGTGAATCCGACTATAAGAGAATTCACTTCGATACCTTTAACTCCCAGAGATAGAAGTCCTTCGGCTGCTTCCAGAGCTAAGGGACATTCTCTCAAAACTTCTTTATATGTTGTAATAGCCGATCGCTCAAGTCCTTGGTCTTGGAATATTTGTGCAAGTGCCATATTCACCTTAAATTATTATAATCAATATAGTGTATGTTATTTAAAAACAAAATATATCCATTCTGATTGATCTTGACCAATACCTTCGGCGTTCTCTGCTTTCCCGGTATACTCTGCAAGACTTGAACAGCTTCATGCTGGTTTTTCAATTTAACTAAACACAAATGGATCTGGTATTTTATATCAACATCGGAGTAAAGATCTTTGTGTCCCTCGATGGAAGGTTTTGTTGCTCCTTTCGACTTTAATAAACATTTTCGAAATTGCAGTGATTTTTTATACAATGATTCAGCTTTTTTGTACTTTCCAAGATGAAAATGAGAGTCAGCGCAGTGGACATAGACATGAAATTTGGAATGAGCCGGCAGAAGATCTCCATTATGATCGCTCAGCGATAATATTAAATTTGCCTAAAAGCAATGATTTTTTAAATAATCTTTGCATCTATTTATCATTATTAATGGGTATTATTTTACATATATCTATAAACTATCAAGTAGCAAGGTATTGACTATATATATATATGTAAAAAAAAAGTCGTTCAATATTAGATTCCCTAGGAAATGTGTTTAAATTGTTTTCAAAATTGCATTAAAATTGTATGAAATTCGAACAAGTTTTGCAGTAAACATATGTAAAGATATTTATTATGGAAAATCGTAAATTTAAGTTGCGACAAGGGGTTATGAGTAGTTGAAATTTTTGAAAATAAATATCCGAATTTTCACCCATTCGAGCCATATAAAATTTCACACGCATTTTTTAGTCGTATATTATATCAAGGAGCGCGTTTGCAAATTTTCAAGAATTCCTGTCAAAACATAAAAACATACAATAAGTCTATGCAAAACCAAATCAAACGTGTGCGGGGGGCGTTTACCAAGTTTTCAAAAAAAAATACAAACTCGATGATCCATATACTTACGAGGCCAATAACGTTTGAATAAAGACCTTGATCGTAGAGAAGCTTTATTTGATCGTATAAATTTGACATTTTTTCCCTGGTTTTTTCGATGATTAAAATGGAATTCTGTTTTTGTTTATTTTTTAACACTCGCGATGATGCTTTCGAGGAACAACAGCAGGCATCGAACGCCATCTGCAGATTTTTCTCAGAGTTATACAATTTTCATATATGTATGTAACCTGTTATGTATGTATGTACTATTTATCAACGAATACTGACGCTTATTGTCAATAAATTAAAAAAAAAGAGATTTAAAAAACAACAACAACAACAATACCGCTTAAAAAATGTATTTTTAAAATTTCATATTAATATGATAATATACTTGGATACATTTTGAAAAATTGTGTTATTCTATTGATTATTAATCTGTAAAAATACAGAGGTGGGCATCTCAATTGACAAATGAATGAATCATATTTGGCAAATAATGAGAGAGAATGCTGAAGTGACAATAGCTGATATTTATTGTCAAAAAGTTAGCCTCTTCCTCGTCCTCCTTGAGATCCGCCAGGTTGATTTTGTTGATTCAGCCATGGAGCAGATCCTGTTCCCCTGCCACGTTGATTCTGGCCACGACCTCTGCCTCTTGCTAAATCAAGAACCAAAATCAAACGAGTCATGTCACAGATGCTTTTTTCTCAACTTTCAATTATTATAATAATACTATATTTTTAAAGAAAGCCTGCGGCGGAGAGAGAAAAAAAAAAAAAAGAAAAAATGGAAAAATGAAAAACCTTGGGCTCGAAGAATTGCAGATTTGCCTCGACCTGCCGTGCCGGATCCTTTTCCACCGGGTCTCTTGAACATCGGCGCGTTTTTCAACATGTCCGGTAAAATGAGAAAGCGTATTTTCGATCCTCGAATATAGACGTTTTCGAGTTGGCCGACCTGGCCATTCCTGTACGTAACTGTTATGTGTTCCATCTGACAATTCATGTTGTCTTCGGCCTCAACTAACTTGCCGCGATAAACTTCACCGGTGTTTGTCTCACAGGTTATGGTATGTCCTTCTGCCTCGTGGAGAACTTTTATTGGAACACCGATCGACATTTTATAAGTTATTCAATTACACACCCAACGTCGTTAATATCGAATATTTTGTGCTTGGAAATTGAAGAGTTCACTCGAATTCTCGAATAAAGGGGAGCAAATTCAAACGCTTTACAGTCACTGCAACGATAACCTAAAACGTTCAGCCAGACCGAGCATTATATGTATTTTATGTATATACGCGCACAAAGCGTATATAGCGCCACTGTTTTCGTACTACAACATGCACATATACATGCACTGCGCACACCCTTCATTTACTTCTCTCGTCATCATATCATATATATATAGGATAACAGCTTTTAGCAGCACAAAACCCATCAGACGTGTTTTTATTTATTTCATTGCAACAAATAAACTAGAATGAATATAGTATACAATTTGTTAAAACATAATACATATATATCATCTGCGTATGTATGTATGTAGGCAGTACCTACATATTGTTATTTCGTATGGAAATAAACCAACGAGAAATTAAATTTATTGCAATAATGTTTAGTTTACATTTTATCGGAATAAACTCTTTTCTGAAAGTGTTTTTCAAATGGTTTCATTTGGAGGAGTTTGGCCTGAGAGATCGTTTTCCTCAATGATTTGTAATCCTGAAGAGCTTGTCTCGCTAGAAAACCCTCGGTAGTTTTCGGCGGCTCGAGGAGTAACATTTTCAATGACCTTTTCAAATGAGTTTCTGCGTCCTCTAAACGACTTACGAGCTCTCGAGCATGAATTTTATTCGAAGCGTAATCACGGTCCGCAAGCAAGACAAGCGGCAAGTGTATTTCCCACAAAAGTATTCCTAAAAAGATGAGTTATAAAATTGATCACAGAGACAAAGTTTAAGAGTGCCGAAAGAAAATACGAAATTTCAATTGGCACCTTTTGATCTTGATATTCCTGGTTCAACAATATCAAGGAGGTCTATTATTTCTCTGCAAATTTCGACGATTCTCCTCAATGATTCGCTCTTGGGATTCAAGCAGGCGCTATCTTTCTTGTAGAGCTCTAACAACTTTTGCTTAAGAGAAATGACAAAGAAGTGATTTGGATGGTACGTTCTCAAAAGTTTCTTCAACAATATTTCCAAAGCCTTTAACATAAAAGGGATTACATATATTTTTACTCATTTTCCAGGTTATACAAAAAAAATAGACTTAACCTCGATTGTTGATTCGACCTGGCTTATTAATGACTTTGTTAAAGCAAGGGTCGTCTGGATGAGTTTGCCAGGGAAGAATCGCTCGCAATTATCACATTGCCAATTGTTCCTGCCCTCGTAAACGGCATTACAGAGTGGATTCTTGTTTGTCAAGGAGGCATGTTTGCAACGTGGACAGAGGAGTGTGCTCATATTGGAACCAAGTTCTCTCCTATCCGAGCATCGTCCGCACACACACTCAAAGTATTTTCCAGTTCGCAGATGATCTCGACGTTCCTCTGACCCCTTCAAGGTCATTAGTCCGTTTTTATACATAATGTATGATGTTGAAGGGCTGATGGGTTCAATTAAAAGTTTATGCCATACATATATTATGGGGAAAATAATAGTTTTGAAAAGAGGCAGCGCCCGATAAAAAAGTAAATGATAATGAAATTAAAACAATATGTACGATGGTGCTTGTTTTCTTGTATTCCTTGTTTCAGGGTCTCACCAAAAAAGGCGATGTGTAATTAACGAGAATCGTCTCATCCGCCTTTATAGGAAGCGACGCGTAAACGGTGAGCCGAAATTCATCATCGACCGTGATATGCGTGTTGCGAACGCAATCGTGAGCCATTATCGCAGTCTGAGGATACAGTCCACGAAGTGGAGAATCTTCGACGCCTCCCGGTGGTCTCAACTCGAATGAATTCACGTCGAGAATGCTGCACACTCGCTGAAGAAGATCACGGTCCGTATCTTTTGGTACTAGACCAAAACCCAATAGAATCTGCATTAAAAATCTTTCACAGGATTTATAAATTTTTTATATTAAATAGGTTGTCAAAAAAACTTATCCAAAATCCAGTTTTTTTGTGGTTCTTTAATATGAATTCTTGGATTTCCGTTCTCTTGATTAAATCAACTATTAAGGGTGCATGATTTTTTAAGATTTTTACAAAATAAAGAGAATCACCCTAGAATATAATATGATTATATTAATGTATCAATTATTCAAAAAGTTATCACGACTTGAAGATATAGAGTTGTTTGTCAAATATTTTCAATACAATTTCGGAATAAAAAGTATACATAAACATTTTGTTCTGTTAAAATGCAATATCTAGTAAAAATTTCAAGTCAATTCATCGTCTAGTTTCCGAATTTTGTAAACACAAACATACGAAAGCTACATTTTTACACATACGCACACATTTATATATATAATATAATATAAGATGATCTTCCCATAAGTTCGTCGGCGTGGACGTCAAAATTTTACCAATCCAATTTCCGACTTTTCTCATGGATTTTCGAAAAGTTTTTTGACATACAAATAACCTTCTTCTGAATGTAAACGAAGAAAATTTTGAAAAATCAGTCAAATCGGTCGAGCCGTTCTCGAATGATGCCCCGTCATACATGTGGCTATTCATTTTTATTTATATATAAATAGATTATTAAAATGATCATATTGAAATAATTTCAAATATTATCGAATATGTATATTTGCCTCAATAACGTTGACCTCTCGATTTTTCCAGATCGACGTGTTTCTTCTTTCCTCAACATGGGCCTCCATTTCCAAAACTCTTTTCCACATAACTGAAGCGCCCTTTTGCAAAAGCCACACTCTCAGAGGCAGTAAAATCTGCATTATTACAGGAAGTTTATCAAGACTCGTTAAACTCGGATTGGAACAAAAAACATGGCATTCCGATTTCGTATGATGTATCTGTTCGTTCTAGAGATGCAAGAAAAAACCATTAGTAAGTATCTAAAACAAATATGAAGAAAAAAAAATACATTCATAGAAATTTCATTACGGGAATAAATAAAGAAGAAAAAACTATTACTGAACTAAAACTTGATAAATATTAAGAAAATCAAAATTAAACAAAATCGTATTAAACAAACGTATTTAATTTATCCAGTGATAAGAATAAATAATATTAATAAATATTTACCTTACAAGCATCGCTGCAAAAAATGGCAACATTGCAATTTTCGCAAGATTGCAATTGTTTTGCTCTATTAACGTCCGATAAGAGTCTCAGACAGGCGAAGCACATGTAATTCTTGTTGAAAGCACCAGGCCCTACCGCGTATACGGATTCTCGAAGAATCACCTCGCCGGGTGATAAATCTTTTGCTGCCACAAAGTACCTCAAAGAATACCAAATTTTGGTCATTTTTCATTAAAAAAAAAAATAAAATAAATGAAAAACAAGTTGACAATCGAGCAAATTAAATTTATAAAAATTTGAACCTGCCAAGGATATTCGACTGAGCCAGTTTAAATTTTTCCATTCGATTTTCGAGTTTTATAAGATCTGCTTGCATATTGTTGTAGATGTATTGTCGCAAATTTTTCAATAATTACTCGATAATGGCTGATTTACGTCAATATAATTATTTCTTAGGTTTACTTTTTAAAAAAATTATCGGAAAAGAAGGATGAACATGGAAATATATGAAAAACTAATTAAAATAATGACCGAGCGTATGACTTCTCTTTCGAGACTGCTTAAACCTCGGTGTAGAATTGACTTTCCCAATGCAGCGCGCTATTATTAGACGAAGAAAAGAGAGCAAAAAAATTCGAGTCACAAACGTAAATGAAACTGACTCTCTCTATACACATATTTTAGTCAAAATTCACTAATCAATACAATGTCCATTGAATATAATTTTTAAGTCATTTTTTACAATTTGCAAATTGAAAAGTCATATTCGTCTCATAAAGTTTTCTAATTGAAGATCAATTAAATACTTTTTTTCATTCAAAATAATAAGAAGTAAATTAATCACAATTGTTCGAAGTAGGTCAACGAGTGACGTGTTAAATTTAGAAGATGGAACTGGCATGCAATGTTTTATGCCCCGTGGTGTTTCTAGATAGGTTAATTATTTAATTTTTATCGGAACAATACATGGTGAATGAAATTTTATCATGTTTTTTTTTTTTAGTTTTTGATTTTCTTTGATTTTTATACATAATTAAAATCTGAATATTTTTTTTCTTTCAATTTCTAAATTAGAGATCTTTAATCGACTCTTCGAGTTGGGCAAGAGAAATTTTTCCCGCGGCAGCAATTTGTCCTTCGATGCTATCGGGTAACTCGAAGTCGAATATTGTCAATGCCTCCTTGAGGATGGTGCTCGATTCTATCATCTTTGATTTTAATGTGGCATTGTCGATTACGCCAGCGGTCCATTGTGTTCTCGCCAGAAAAAGGAGTGGAGCGTGAAGTTCATACAAAATCATGCCTGAATAATTTTTTAAAAATATTTTTATGCCAATACAATTTGAATGAAATAAGAATTTATTGAAAGAAAAAAAAAGAAGATAAGCAGATTGTTACCTCTCGTTCGCGAGTAACCCGGCTCGATGACATCAAGAACTTGCAACACGAGCTTGCACATATCGACCTTATGCTCGAGGACGACGTCAGGTAAATCGTCGAGTTCGTACTCTTGGACTCTGCCATACAATTGACACAATGAGTATCTGAAAAATAGTATAGTTATAAAACCGTTTAATTTATTGTTATTTTATAACATTTTTCTGTTTATTTTAAAAGGTTTTTAAAGTTTCTTACTTCAATGCAACGAAGAAAGCATGACGAGGATGAAGAACTGAGTGATACTTTTTAATGACGGACTCGCGAGCATGAATCGCTTCGGGGCCCACTGCACCGCTTATGCTTTCAGCTGCGTCTACCTCACTTTGAATAATACCGAACACTTTCCGAATCGCATGGCTGCTCGTCGAAAACTCGCAGTGAGTGCATTTCCATGAACTCTCAGAATCTGTGTATCACGAGTTCCATCCGATTGATCAATTGATTTTATTTTATCAAGATATACGTGTGATAATAATGAATAGTAGTAGTAGTAGTAGTCGTCTTACCTAAAGAATCCAATGGAACAACAATTCCGTTATCGCATTTGCTGCATTTGAGTGATGATAAATTAGTCCCAAGTTCAGTGGGGTCGGAGCATCTCGGGCAGGCGCACGAAAAATATTTGCTCTGTAAAAGTAGCTCCCTTCTTAAAATCGTTGGTAAGAACGTTGCCGTATAATTGATGAAAAGTTCATCCTTTTTGGAGACTCTAATTCTTGTCCTCATGTAAATTTTGTAATCTTGGCTCGAAATACTATAAATTGTATTCGGCACACAGTTATGATTGAACATACAAGCCGCTGGATACAGAGCCCTTGCCGTGAAATCCCCACAGTTTGTCCTCACTTCATGGGCATTTATCTCGAGAATTCCGCAAACAGTTTGAATCAATTCCTCGCTGAATCTTTCGAGCTAAGAGTTAAAAAAAATATATAGCTTCTTCTTCTTCATTCATTTTTACTATTTTACTATTTTTTGAACAATCATACGTCTGTTTGGGTGCAATTATTCGTACTTTATCGATATTATTATTTATTTAAATTATGGCTTTATTTTAGATGATACATATTTGTCATTTAATTTATTGAATATTATGATGACATGTAATATTTACCTTGAGACGATCTCGTAAATAATTGACGATATTGACATGATCGGTTTTCCATTGCTCACGAAGACCGCGAGCCTTGTTGTGAGCTTCAAGGTCCTTGACATTCGCATTCCAGTTTTCAGGATTTTTTTCTGACTGGAGCAACAATCTCAGAGGAGTTATGCACTCGAACTGCGCCACACCGTTTGCCGATGTCTCCCCCAGAGCAGCTTGGACATTGAATTTTTCACCACAGGCTGAAAAAACCTAAAATTTCAAATAAAATTTCAATATAAATGAAAGGAACATTTATATTTTAGCGTAGATAAAATATATGTTTAAATATTATTAAAATTATTTCATTTCAATGAATGAAATGAATTCGAGAGAAAAGTAAAATAATATCTTATGATTTTTTAGCTGTACCTGGCACTCGTAGTCTCTATGTTGTGAAAGATTTTCGCACTCCTCGCCGCAAACCGGCCATCCGCACTTGGAGCAGAGTGGCTGGGTATCCTCGGAGGGTGGCCAGGGTGCGTAACACGAAAGACACACGGAATAAGACGAGGACTTTGGCCCGATTACGAACGGTGATACGGATATTATTTCTTCCCCTGCCTCGAGATCACGATTCGCAACGACATAACGTCCAACCTTGTCGTTTTTAACAACGGTGAAGGCAGCCTGGAATTTAATAATTTTTTATTATTCTGCAATTAACATTTTATTCGCTAGTATCACTACTACTACTACTACTACTATGTTTATTGCTATTGCTTATATTACCGCCTTTTTCAAAAAAATAAAATAAAATGTTGAAAGATGCACTGCAATGTCTTTTTTCTTCTCAATAATATTATGTAAATTAAGAAAAGAAAAATTATAAAATGTTTTTTACTCACCGATTCTGACATTGTTACGCTTGGGATAATAGGGAGCTTATTGTATATCTGGAACTGAGGTAAATTCACTTTCCGTGCGGGAGCGGTACAAACCGGGATCGGGTGAAGAGAAATAAGTTTTGCGTGCTTCTATTTTATACCGGTTTGTCTATATTGATAATATCGCGATCAGGCCAACTGCGCGCGGTTAGTAGTACTATTGAGATTTTTCTAGGAGTTTCTGCTTCTGATGCGTATGTACATATATTTATAGACGGTTAAACGCGACGTAGCTCAAAATACGGGGGAGCGGTTATTTTTGGCAATCTCTATATATAGTACACAGAATGTAACAATAAGAGTTTATCCGATTTGCGAATACGCGAATTTTCAAAAATGGATTATAAAATTTTCATGTCTAATAATTAATACACACGCTTATAAATAAAAGCACAGAGGGAAAAAATGTCCGATGTACATCGTAAATCGTTCCTAAAATAAACGATACATCCAATAATAAAGTTATCGAAATATAATAAGTAGTTTGAATTCAACTAGCGCGCGGTATAATTAAAATAAAATATATACTTTTGAAAAAACGCCTATTATTCATATATAATTAAGTTCATAATATGACTATTAAATTAATGATTGAAATTATTCTTAATAATAAAAAGCTTTTGATAAATGCTAAAAATTCAACATCTCTCGATCTTCGCACATTGAGACACATTCATAAGGCGGAAGTGCGCGCTAACCGTTTCAAGATTATATTTGCGGAAAAACTACGCTGATCAAAATTTTAACCGAATGCATGTGTATTAACCTTCGTTGTTAAATTAGTGTGGGCATTGGTGTATGATTGATGCAATGAAAAAAGCAAAGTAATTACGAAAAAAAGTTTATTCTTGCAATTATATTGATAAAACAGATGGAATGATCGATAATTTGTCAACAGAAAGGTAAATAAATAATCGGCGCAGGCGCGCTTATAGCTCATTGGGCGACCATCTCCCCAGTCTCTGTGGCCGGCAGAACGTTTCTCAACGCGCAGAGCTCTCGAGGGAAGACACTACATATATATAAGAAAAAAACAAAAAAAGAATATTGAAAAAAGCGTGAGTACGAATTTTCCAAAATTTTTATGTAATTCTGTTCGAATCCTTGGGTCCGATTATTTCAACCATTTGTCAATAAGCAAAGAAAATACCGCAGGTTAAGATTGCTTAAACATTGATGCCTGCACTGCGAAACGTCCGCGTCCAACTTTTTTCCTTCACGGCGTGATCAAATGGAATAATATATGTTTGAGAAAAACCTAAGAAAAAAAGACATATTTTGTTTTTGTCGATGCCGCCGCGTTATTGTACATGCTCAATATCACTTCTTCCACTTAAAAAACCCTCCTGACGAGTATTGAAACGCGATTCAACGAATTACGTAATAGTTGAACAGGTCAATATACGAGTTTGAGCCTCGCGGTCGCGGTGTGAGGCTCGTCGCATGCGAATAATGCCCTCGATATCTCCTCCTTCTGGACAAGCCCCTTATTTATTATCCCCCGTGTATGATATCGGTGTACCGTTTTAATCATTATCCTTCCTTTTTATTCTCTTTTATAATACGACAACTTTTTCATGGATTATACAGTGATAGAGATATATGTTAAAGTTCGCCATTGAATTGGGTCAAATTCGGTGACAGTAGCAGAAGCAATAACCTTTCAATCAGGTCACGTTCAATAATTGTACAAGATTCGATCGTCATTACCTAAACATATTTATTATCGGGAGCGAAATTGCACGATTAAACGTGCAATAACGCACAAGGTCTTTGCACTATCCTTCAATCATACATATTTATCCAAATATATTATTGAATTGCAATAACTAAGATGAAAGCGAAAGCAATAAAAGAGCAAGCATCATCATATATAATATTCATTTTATTATTCAAAAAATGATAAACATATTTGCAATATTTTAGCTTGTTCGGCAGTGTGTCCTCATATTGTATATATATATATATATATAAATTATAGGCAATGGCCCCTCCCACGTATGGTGATCTTGGCAAAAGTGCCCGTGATGTATTCGGCAAAGGTTACCACTTTGGCCTTCTCAAGCTTGATGTAAAAACTAAAACGGATTCTGGTGTTGAATTTTCGAGTGGAGGAGTTTCCAATCAGGACACAGGAATGGTTGTTGGTACTCTTGAGACAAAGTACAAGATCAAAGAGTACGGTTTGACCTTTGCGGAGAAGTGGAACACTGATAATTTGTTGGGTACGGATATTACCATTGCTGACAAACTTCTTCAAGGACTCAGTATTGGCTATAGCTGTACTTTCTCACCCCAGACTGGGTAATGATGCATTAATTTTTCATTATACTTAAATAATTGTCATTTATAATAATGACAATTATTAATATTTTCAATGAAATAATAAGTTAAATGTATTATATATTCAATATGCAATTGAATTGAAAAAGAATTTTCTTGAAATTCATACAATCGTGTAACTATTTATACAAAAATTTTCATAAATTTTAGAAGCAAGACTGGCAAGCTCAAGACAACGTACAAACATGAAAACGTGTCTGCCACTGCGGACTTTGATCTCAGCTTGAACGCGGGCCCTCTGGTCCATGCGACCGCCGTTGTTGGATACCAAGGTGATAAAGTATTTTGAATAAATGAAAAACAAGTCCTCTCCTGCTCGAACTCATTTAATTTTTCCTCTACCAGATTCCCTTGCTCAATATTCCCACAGAGAAAGTCCCTTTTGCGAATTTTGAACTACAAAAGATATTCACAATCCACAACACAATTTTCCTTCAGGATGGCTCGCCGGATATCAAGCCAGCTTTGATTCACAAAGAAACAAAATAACCAAAAATAATCTGGCTCTTGGTTTCACTGCCTCTGACTTTGCTCTACATACTGCCGTGTAAGTATTTGAATCAAATGAGTTTTTTCACTGTTTAAAGTAAATTTTTCATACTCCTTGATTTATGTTACAATATGCCTTTATTTTGTTTTCCAGTGACAATGGTCGTGAATTCAGCGGCTCGATTTATCATAAGATAAAGCCCGGCCTCGAAGGTGCCATCAACCTCGCATGGAATTCAAGTACTAACGTAACACAGTTTGCTCTCGGATCCAAATACGATCTCGATAGCGATGCCTGTATCAGGGCTAAAGTGAACTCTCAGCTTCTAATTGGTTTGGGATACCAACAGAAACTTCGCGAAGGTGAGAGGGCAAAAAAGTAGACTTTTTTACATTCATTCCTGTCATACGAGTCATAAATTTCAAATTATCATTTAAATAATAAATTATTCATATTGCAAACTCAAAAGTATTATTTTTGTAACCGTATTTGAGAAGAAAATATTCTTTTCGACATTTCGATAGATCAGACAGCGAGATTCGCGTAATATTCTATTTTAGTGCTCTATGCTTCTATATTCGTCTGCTGTCTGGTTCAGATGGTTAGTGAAACGCAACGAGGGTTCTCTCAAAAGATATCATCTCATGTTCGGATATTAATGTACTTGATTATTTATTTGTTAATAATATTTTTTTTTCATTCCAGGAGTTACTCTGAGCTTGTCAACCAATATCGATGGCAAAAACTTCGGCTCAGGAGGCCACAGAATCGGCGTTGCTCTTGACCTCGAGGCTTAAAAGCACACAACCAAACGAAAAAGTACGAGCCAAGAGCGGAAGATGGATTTGTCAGGATGTACAGTAAATTCTGTCCTATTTCACATAGAATATTCGCAACGAGAGAGGGAGAAAAGAAGAGAAAAATTGGAAGAGACAAAGGATTAAGTGGAATCTCGCTAATTTACGACGAAGCCACCTTTATGATCAACGTTTTTCTAGTATTAATCTGTATGTTAAACGTTAAACGCAAATAATAAGGAAAAACAACCTGGTCAGATTGCGAAAAGTAGTTCGATCGTTAAAAAATAATATGCGTCCTTGACTAAATTATGAATAATGATTCATATTATCGAACGACAAACTACGATGTACGAATTGATTCTGGATTTTGCCTTTAAGCGTCAAGTAGCTTTTTTCGATTGTGTATTTCATGAGATTCCATCAATTATTGAACAGAAATTACAACTGAGCTTTATAGCTATACGGATAGGACAGTTACATGTTAAAAACTTAAAGAAAGACGATAATCTTGAATTTAAAAAAAAAAGCTGAAAAAGTGAAATAAATGAGAAGAATAGTATCAGTTGTGTAAAACAAAAAAAAACTGAAAGCGCATATTGGTAACGATTTAAATATTATTTTTTTTCTGTATTTGTGCGGACAGATCTAAAAAAATTTGGCCAATTAACAAATCATCACCATGTTAAAAAATTTCCACTGATTTGTTCCTCGTAGCACATAAAAAGAAATTCGTTGAAATTTATCGGAGCACGATACAATTTATTCTCCTTTTTCTACAGTACGAGGAGCTTCGCCTAATAAATCGTGAGCTTATTTTGTTCTCAATGCAAATAATATTCCTTTTTACAGGCAAAGTGCCAATATTACGGTATAAGCTTGGAAATTCCTTACTTTCCGTGCCACATTTTTTATTACACGATTCTTACTTCTCACTTCAATATATTGTAGAGCTTTTTTTTCCAATGTGTAACAAAATCATTCCAGAAAAAAGATAAACGGGAGCGAAATTCAAAACTGACGTTTAATTAACATTATTTTTGAATATCGCAATGAAGTGACTAGCTTCGTTGGGGTTATTGGTACATTTATTTACATAAAAATCGAGTTATACAACGTTTTTTCCTTTCAGAATTATCACCGGATCAACGCGATGGAAATATCGCAAGCATTCGATCGAATCCAGCTTTTATTTTAAACATGCTAAATTCGAATAAATTTCGTTTAAAAAATGACTAATGTTGACTTTTTGTTTATGATATTTATGTAGATCCGCGGGATTCTTGGCTTTCTTTCGCGAAGTGAAAACGCTAGTGAGGTAACATTCGAATATGATTAGCTTTTCAGGTACGCTCGGCTGCCTGAGAGAGAAAAAACGTGTTGAAGAAACTTCTAGAATTAATGGTCCATCTGATCTTCGGTTGCTTTCGCTATCCACTCCGGTTCTGTCTGCGCAATTTTTTCAATTATCTGATTCACTTGGTAACACAGAGATTGAATTTGCTTGTCCCAGGTTGGCAACGTCTCACGAGCTGTGGATTCAATCATATTTTTTTCTACTTTATTCACTACTTACGAAAGTTTCAAATGTTTTCAAGTATTTTTTCAGACTGTGACAAATTTTTCAACTATTACTTAAATTAACGATGTTAATCCGACAGATAACTGTGTTAATATTATATTTTATTATCAGTACTCACTTTCAAAATGTACTATTGAATCGATCTGATCGATGTATCCGTTCATGCGACCCTCCGTGATCATCTGACTGGCAATTTTTTCTGCATTTGCTGGCGGGATTTCGAGCAGAGCGCCCAATTCCTCAAACGTTATGTTATTGTATAATTTACTGGCGGAAAGAAGATTGTGCTCAATGACTGCTCGATCGAGAATCGTCGATCCGAGCCCGTCCGTCGTGCAAGCTTTCTGGTGAGGCTGGAGCAAAGCTTCGAATTCTTGGAGCTCGGAACGTCGAATAATACGGTCGAGATACATTTTTTCGAGAATCGAGTAAGCTGGCAATTGTTGGCATCTTTCGTCTTTGAAGAGGGTCGCGAGCATTCGACTTCGTTGCTGTCCTGAATAGTTGGTTAACAATATTTATTCAATAATGAGAAATAACACATTTTTATATCGTACATTGAAAACAATACACAGATATAAAATTTTTATTTATTCCAAAAAATGTGAATTAAAAATTATATATATGTGTATATACATATATACCTGCAGAAGCGAGTATCGTGCAAATAAGAGCATTTCTCAGAGCTGTCATTCGTTCATCCTCGTGAATAATTGACCTATACGACAATTCATTGTATCTCTGTGCAGCTTCAATGAATTTTCTTCTATAATCCAGAACTCTGGCATAGCAAACTTTGTAATATATTTGTAGTTGCTCGTTTTTAGATTCTGCCTAGAAATTTCATTTTTTTTTTTCATATCCCATGTAAACATTTGAATGGTACACAATTATTTTCTTCATACCTGCAAGAGGGATGCTCTGTTGATGAAGGCTTCTGCTTGAACAGGATCGTCATCCTCCAGATAAAGCCTGGCAATCTTTAAATATGTTTCCAACTTGTAATCGACGGTGTATTGCCTGAAAAAGAAAAAATTGGTATGCAGCACAAATTTATAATAGTATTTTAGAAATACGAGCAGCAACGCGGCCGCTTTTTCCGTTTCAACGTGTTTGAATTGATGTTTTACAATTATTCTAAGCGTATACTTCATACAATTTCGTTTAATGC
>JAPYYW010001095.1:0-34225 GCA_030522545.1 Cremastinae sp. A BG-2022a
AAAATGAACTTTATAAAGTGTGATTTTTAAAGATTTTTGCAAAACGAAGCGAATGGCGCAAGAATTACGTCAATTCATCAATTTTTTAAAAAGTTATGAGGCCTTGAAGATTTTCGATAAAATGGACAGGGGTATACCTTCAAAAATTCGCAAAATTTTTCGAATTTTTTTTTCTCGATTTTAAGAGCTTATTCAATCGGAAATTTCCTGTAGATAACGGAAATACTACTTATTCAGGGTGAAATTCAAGAATTCATATTGAAAAATTGAAAAAACTGATCCAAAAGTCAGTTTTTCGACTCATTCAATATGAATTCTGGGATTTCGCCTCGAATAAATAGCATTTTCGTTATCTACGAAAAATTTTCGATTGAATAAGCTCTTAAAATCTAAAAAAAAAATTCAAAAAATTTTGTGAATTTTCGAAGAGGTGTGTGAACGAGGAAAAGTTATCCTTGAAGGTGTAGAAACGCATCGAACCGCAATGAGGAGAAAACTACAACCGTTCGTTCTTGCACTATAATAATTTATTGAAAAAAGTTTGTATACAAAAATAAATTCTCTAACACGATTGACCTTTGGTCTTCATTTACGGATCGCTGGGTGGCTCGTATAATATTCGGTACAAAAGTGAATATTGCCGGATGGCCAGTCTCGGGTAAATTATGCACTTTTCAGCTGTTTTCAAGTTGTCGACGTATATATATAAAAAGAGCGAACCCCCGGGAGAGGCAAAAAAAAATTAAGAGCGAGAGAAAAAAATTAGAACTCGTAAAATACCACGGAGCTGAAGATCGAAGCGTAAACGAGCTCTCCAAGTTCCTTGACGCGAAAACGGTATGGAGTGAGTGAACGAGAAGTGGTCAGTCCGCGCAAAAGAAATTTGACTCGATCCGTCCCGTAATTGACACTGAAAAAAAAGAAGTTTCGTCACTCGTTTTCATGAAAAAAAAATCTGCGGAAAAAATTCCGCGTAAGCATGAAACAAAAAAGCGAGCTCGCGACGAGAAAGTTTTTGGGCCAATTAACGAATTTAACTAGCCATCAGATGCACGCACTCGAGTACTCGCCGCTGATTTTCGTTTTCTCATGCTTGAGCTCGTTTTTCCCTCTCGAGTGGACTTACTTTATTTTTTCTATTTTTTTTTCGGGTGCAAGGGTCGAAGGCACGAGGCTATCATTAGCGGCGAGTCGATAACACGCGCTTCGCTCTCTCCATATTGCCAGAAGTACACTCTCCCCTTTTTTCCCTTCAATTTTTTCCCTTTCTTTTTTCTCTGTTTATACGAAAGTATGAAACTTTCCGCCGGACTCTCGCCCTTCCGGCATCGATCTTGCAATTTTTTTGGATCGATCCTTTTCAGGATTAGCGTTTAGATCATAGTTAATCCTCGGAGCTGATTGTGAGGGAAGATTTTTGGGGAAAGGGGAGAATATATGAGACGAGAAATAAGAGCAAGACGCAGTGGAATCTGTGAAGGAGCGGGGAATCTTGACGACATGACAGGATCAGCGTTTATGATTCGAAGGACAAGCCAGCCAACTTGCGAACGTCTGCGGACGTGTTGAGGACCGGGGAGACTGAAGGATTAGTTATATACCCGTGCACCAGAAATGTACGAGGGTTTTCACCCGGCTTTTCGCCACGAAATTTCGACGAGTCGCCTTATATTCGAATCGGAATGCGTAATGGACACTACGCGCTCGGATTATTAATAAGCTCGAGCAGTTGCCCTGCTTCAATCCCTTTGCCACTATATAAACTCACTCCATACATCCATAATTAAGTCAAAAGGTGAAAAAAGTCAATCCAGCTAGTGTTTATCAATTATTTAAAAAAAATTAAAGTACTTTGTTATAAATAAGGATACAGGTGAAAAATGTTTCGTTTAAGAGTGGAATTTTTCTGCATTCTGCGAAATGTCACTTTTGTATAAAATTTGAAAAATTTTACGTTCGTCAGCGTGCGTGCACATCAGGTGCGTGAACCGTTCTCTCTTTCCCTCTCTCGTAGTTCAACAGGTGGTCACTCCGGGCCGTGAGGGGCAGGAGAGGGAAAGAGGTCGGCGATGGTCTCTGGAACGCTCGCGAGCTCTTCTCTCGTCCGCAAGCCCGTGGCCAGCGATCCATCAAGGGCTTTTGTACTCTCCTCTCTTGTGCGTGCCCCCTGTACGTGTGCGTGTGCGCTGACACGAGAGCCCTTTCGACCCGTAAACGTCAAAGCGCTCTATTCCCGTTCACGATCTGTTAACCTCTTATCCGGCGATCGTTCAATGAATTATCAGTGCACGCCACATTATCGTCACTTATTCTGATCTTGTCGACAGGCTCGACAATAAAAATTACGTTATTTATTCAGATTTTATAATGGTTATTCCATATTCCATATTATTTCTAACCTTTTTAACAATTTTTTCTTTTTTTATCTCTTAGTTTCGATATTTATATCGTGTCTCGAAAGTGCATGTACTCTAAACACCTATAATTTTGAGTGAATTTTCGGACAAATCCCACACTCGTATTTTTCAAGCAAATGAACTGAAATTTGAATGTGTTGTGCAGTGTACGCTGTACTAGGGTAAGGTATTCTTGGAATTAAAAAATAATAATAAAAAAACAAAGTAAAAATAATAATTTTTTTGTTTTTTGAAATTCCAAGAATGTTAAACACTAGTACACTGCATAACGTATTCAAATTTCAATTCATTCGCTTGAAAAATACAAGCGTGGGATTTGTCCGAAAAATCACTCGAAATTGGGTGTTTCACATCGCCTTAAATTAAAAATAAAAACCTTGAATTTCATTATATTTAAAAAATATACTTTACAAAAATTCCATCAGCGCGATAATGTCGCAGAGTTAATTTTTTAAATGGAACATTTATATGTTGGTCGATTAAAAAATGATTGAATCGAGACTGATGGCTCGACAAACAGCACATTGAGGTTTGGTTCGTTGATATTGCGGTTCCCAAGGATGTAGTTGCATCTCGGAGTCTGCTCCGCTGCGGAGAAAGCTCGCGGGAGAGGAGGCAGTCTGCGGCGAGCCGCGTCTTACATTATTTAGATCGGTCCTAACCAAGTGGCGAGGAGTCTTCCCCGGGAGAGACGTCGGGCAAGAGGAAGTAGAGAAGGAAAACGTGAGAGGTGGAGAGAAAAGAGCAGGGAAAAAAAGGAAGCCAGGAGCCACGGTCGCATGCTAATCACTCGACCCAGATTGAATAATGAATCAGTATTCTTAGCCATTTCTTCACCGGCATCGGAAAGTCACCCTTGTGGCCGCGAGTCCTCTTTTTGCTCCTTCCTCCCCATCGCCAGCCACGTTCCTCGCTCCTCGGGCTTCTCTCTTTATTCTCACACTCGCGCCAAGTTACGTGACAGGTTTTTTATTACCCTCTGTACATAGACGTCCGTCTGCGAGCTTTCGACTCCCTCCGAATCACGCTCGATCCTTTTTTTCCTCTCGCCGGGTTTACTCAGTTCCCCGGGATCGTTAGCGGAATCCGAGGATCCTGGGACGAGAAGAAAAAGTTTTTTGTTTTTTTTTTAGCTAGAAAATAAAGTTGAAAGCTCTCATTTAAAGAATCAACCATTTTTTAAAATTTTTCTCAAGTACATGTATTTAAAAACTTGCCCTACGAGACAATTTTTTTTCGAAACAGCGATTTCTTGTATATCTCTGTATAAAAGGATAGCGAAAAATGCGCCAAAATGGCAAAAGGGAAGAAATAAGAAAAAAGCGTGTATACCAGCCGAGAGGAGCGACGAACGCGTCCGGAGTATAAAACATTTTTAATATAATTAAGTGAAGAATCTCTGCGGTGTTCGTGGCTCAAGGCGTACACCGGCGTTCTCGAAGGATCAAGCGCCCCCCTTCGGAGCTTACTCTCTTCTCATCCGCACACACGCACACAGCTGGAAGACACAGCTCCCTCTTGTATATTATACATTTTCGTCCTTGTCCCCCGTGTGCCGGAGCTGGGGAATCTCTTTATCCCTCTTTTCTCTCTTTTGCGTATACGCCGGAGCTGCTCTCGGCATAAGAAGGGTTGTATTCAGCTTGCCTTCGGGGCATGTTAATGCACTTCGAGATCTTAGCACTTACACTCCGACACGTCCTTTTCTCTCTTCCCTTTCTTTTACCTTCCCCGCGTCTCTCTCGCTCCGTTTGCTCTCCTCGGAACAAACCCTACGTTTTCTTCGCACAGAGGCGTCTTTCTCTTTGCCCGCTGCTCCCTCGTTCGAGCCTGCTCCTGCCATTTCTCCGTCTCGGAGCGAGCGAGATCGAAGCCTCCGGAGAGAGCTTTCCCGAGAACGACGCTTTAAATCCGGATCTTTGCCATTCCCTTATATTCGAACGACGATTCCTCTCGAAATAACCCGCTACCCCTTTTATCAGCTCTCTCCTTCTTATTTCTCCCGCGACAGGCGAAGTACAGCCCGCCTGTGAGAGGATATAATGCGCCCGGAGAGTAATGAATTCGCTGGGAAATCGAAGCATGTGAAATCCGTAGAGCAGTCGCCCTTCGAGGACGAGACAAACGAAAAATTTATTCGATTATAATCTTTGATTTTATTGAAGAGAAAAAATGGAGAATTGTGGAGAGAGAGAGAACAATGGCCAGAGGGGAAAGAGGGAAACTTTGAAAAGTCCTTTATCATTATCGCGCATATAGTTTCGACGGAGCTCGTGTGTGACCCGAAAGAGTCTCTCGAATGGAGAACGTGCATCGGGGATGGAGGACCTATGCAAAAGGGGGTTAGCATAATGTCTCCCCGGAACGTGTACATGTCGTTAGGCCATTGTGTATTCCACACGCATACATATATGCATATTTAGCCTACGAAAGGTCTCTCGTGTACAGAAATATTTGACGTACGTGTAAAACGAATACAGGGTGTACGAAAAATTAGCTTCAAAACGAAAAAATATAGATTCCTGCGACGAAATTTCGGAGCTAAAAGTCTCGAAGGGACTTTTCGATTCGACGTACTCGAGTGACGAATTATCGAGAGTTGAACTTTTTGTGCTCATCGAGAAAACCCTCAAATACTTTTCGCGACTCGGAATTTTATTCTGATCTCGTTTTTCATATTATTCAGGCGAATTTTTGGCACACCCTGTATATTCCATGTATGTTTATATGGAATATAGAAGAGAGGAGAATCATCCCGGTGGCTTTGCTTCCCGTCTCGTTTCGTCTATCCTCCTATTCCTGCATCCTGCCTGGCGCTACTTTGTGTGCAAATTACGCCACGAGGAGACACACGGATCGAGTGAGAGAACCCGAAAGAGAAAAGCTACGAGACACTGTTTACGTATACAGTTTGTACGGAGCGCGATAGCGGAAGCTCGGCGAGAGCGAGAGAGATTTTAATACGAGTCTCCTGCCAGGAGATTTCAATATCGAGAAAGAAATTGTTTCCTAAAAAATAAAAAATCGAACATTATTTTTGCAGCTCACCTTGGTGGATTTGCACATTTTTTGAAATATTTTGAACAGCGCTTTTTTCCCTTCGAAAATAATTCATGCCGTTAATAAGGTACACCGTGAAAATTTTTGCACGACTCTCGACTGAAAAACACGACGTAGAATGCGCAGTTTTAGCCTCGGATTCGGAGATCAGGGCATGCAGGTCTCGTTGGAAAGGATTCTTATTATTGCTCTTAAGGGATTACGCCCTGTAGTTTGTGGCTAGACGGGATAGCCAAGTACGAAGGAGGAAAGGCAGAAGGGAGAAGGAAAGTGAGAAAGAGCGGGGAAAATGAGAGAGGTGGGGATGAACGCCGCTGCGTTCTTGACTGTAATAACAGGGAGAAATGTCGGTTGACGGTGCGCGGTTTCAACTTCGACCCTTGTTTCCGAGTTTCGAGAACGCAACGAAGAGCACGTAGGACAGCTAAAAGCGGTGCGATGCCTCATGAGTGTATGCAAATATGTCGAAACGAGTACATTTTCGACTCCGAGTGGATCCGCCCGAGTTATCAATCCACGAATGCTTAACATGCGCATCTCGTTATTCCACAAATAATTTTTTTTTTCAATTTATAATAACTTATATAAGAATTATACGAAATTCGTCCTCAATAGGGTTTAAATAAAGTATATGTATAAACAAATGTTAATGTTTATTGGCATTTTGATTAAATATTGAGAAAGAATCGATGGCGTGAATTGTTATGTTGATTAAATCAATCAAGAAATCAATTAGAGGAAAAATTCAATTACGATCGAGTTTAGGGAAATTTCGTGGTCGTTGCTGCCTTCACGCTTTATTAGAAGTGAATTCCTGAATTTTCTCTCGCGGTTTCTGCTGCTCACCTAGTGAGAAGACAGCGAGATTTTCCTGCACGTTCAAGAGTCTCTCGTGGAGGCGTCTTACTCTCTGTTGCCATTCTCCCGGAAAACAAGACATTTATAAACAGCCACCGGCAGATTAGATTTGTTAAGATAATGGTCGTTGCCTGGGAGAATGTAAGAGAAAGAGAGAGAGAGGGAGAGAGAGAGAGAGAGGGAGGCAGCCAGATAAAGGGTGAAAATGGCTGTGAGCTCGAGTACAAGCCAGTGTCACTATCGCCGAGCTTGCAGCCTCCACGAAGACACCCCTTTAATCCCAAATATGACCTCAGAGCTCGTGCTTCTGTTATTATATAAGAGGAGGGACAGTTGAGCCACTTACGCCCTGCTTGGATGCATAATGAGTCGGCAAGCCTCTCATTTTTCCTCTCTTCGTCCTCGATTCAACGTCACCTATCCTCACCCAAAATCCTTCTTTATGGATCTTTTTCGGGGATTAACAAATATTTGCGAAATTTACAAATTATTTCCAGGTTTATAAATATTTAGGATTCAAATATTTGAATATTACGACAAAATGAACAAGTTCATTTCAAATAATGGGATAATCCTATATAAAAAAAAGACATGAGGCTTCTAATCGACTAATCAGAATAGAGCGCATTGATTTTTGGCTAATCTCTACACATGAAAAAAAATTCAACGTGCGCTGCTTTGGAAATAATGACCTTGATGTTTGAATCATTTATTTCGTCTCGCAAAAATTTTCAGGAATTCCCTATTATGAACTCGATATCGTCGAGGACATGAAAAGATATCGCCACTTTAAATTTTGAAATTTTCCTATTTTCGATTCTCGATAAATCAGGCTGAAGGTCCGAGGACCTTCTAACATGCTAAATTTTTTCAGCTCATGTGAAAATATACCTGAATAGTTCGGGGATCGTAAACTAAAAAAAAAAAAGAGAAAATTCGTCAAGCGTAACGAGGAAAAAAAATTTTCAAATTTTCGTTAATCACTCGGTCATTAATGTTTCCATGGTAATTAGTCGAAGTCGAGGGAAAAACCGAACACGGCCCTAATTGTTCGGATTTTTGACTGAATTTGAAATCAGTACGCCGGTAGAAAGTGTCGGGATAAGACGTGTCGGGTCTCGGCCAGGTAGTTCGTTACCGAAAAACACTTCGTAGAAATAATTCGACAAGTTCAATTGAGTGTTATACGAAAAGTGAATAGTTTAGTGTTTCTAATTTATAACATCGTTTCAAAATACTTTTTAAAAAATGTCAATGCGGATGTATCCAATATATAAAAAAAGAGGTGAAACTTCTAATCAATTAATCTCAATAGAGTGCATTATGCGAATAAGTTGTATGAAGTAGGCGTCTAGAAGAACAGCAAAATATCATTTTAAACATGTCAAAAAAAGCAGCCGCGTTGTTACTCGTAACATAAAATTGGTAGTTTTCTAATTGCTGGACTGTTGACTTTTAATGCCATTAATTATAAGAAAAAAAAATAAAAAGTAAGAGGGAAAAAGAAGGAGAATGATTTTGGAAGCGTTGTGATCATGCGAGAGCATCGAGGTGGAACTAAGGACTTCGTTCCTGATCGGTGCAATTCCTGAATATTTTGTATCACGGTGATGTATGTGGTGGAAAATACTGGAGGCAATCTGTCACGCCATCGACGCCTCCACGGCGCCTTCTTCATTTCTCCTGCTTCTTCCCGATTCTTCTTCTCTCACGTATACAATTTTATCATTTGATTTTCCAAAGCTTTATAGATAAAAATACTTTATTGGAGAACAACACATTTGGTCCTCAATAATTTTTTTATTTTTAGACCATATTTAGTATATGCATAAAATATGGAGAGAAAAATAGTATTTATTCCAATAATCAATACGTTTTTTGGCACGGGAATTCGATTTTCACGTCTATGTTTATTTTTATTCTCGTTCGATTATTGTAAAGTGAATAAAACGAGTGGAAATTCAGTGTTGGAAAACAATTTTAAAAATAGAAAATCGCATCGAGGAATTTTAGATGCTGCAAAGAGGAGTCAATATCCTTCAGTTTTTTTTTCATCAGAGTTATTATACGTGGATCGGAGATTCCGGGCAATAGCCGAGATACTTTGCTTTGCCGTCCGCCGTAAAGGATTTTTCCTGGCCCCTTTCATTCCGCATCCTTTCACAGAAACGTGGAGAAACTTTGACCGGTTTTCCACGTATATAGAAGTACATATATACTTGAATCAAATCTTTCAGAGTTTTTTTTTAATTAGACATCAAAACATAAATATTTCTGAGAAATTTTTAAATCAAAATTTAACCAAAAATTTGATTATATTTCAAAAATAATGTGTGACTTGTCAAATTTTGCAATCGAGTTTTGGAACGTCCTGTATAGTTCAGAGATGACCTTTTTTCCGTCTACGAACGACCAGTTCTTGCTTCTTCCCTGGCGCATGGCTGATTAAACGCGCAACTACGTAACACAACGTAAATACACACTGGCTCTTCTTCCATCGTTGTACAAACTTTGAATTTTCCTTCCCTTTCCCTTTCTGCACCTTATACGTACTTGGTAAAAGTTGCATAATAACAGGAGGCAAAGGTAAATTTTTTCTTTTGATCGGAAGTCAAGACTTCTCTATTAAACTTTTATTTTTATATACCACTGTTCACTTTCGATTTTATAAAAAAACAAAAAATAAACAATTTTTTCGTTTTTAAATTCGTATTTAACTCTTGATTAAAAATTAAAAAAAGGTTTCACAAGAAATACTCGTTGCTCGGTAGGATCCTTTTTGCTTTGATCCCTCATCCAAACTGTACAAACGTAATCTCTGACTTTGAGCTCGCTTCGAACGGTCTATTTACACTGTTAATGATATTTCTAGCGCTCGACTACGAGTTTATTCGTACCGAAATATCGCGATCGTCCTCGAGAATTCTTCATGATGTCAATTTTTAGCACTCTCTTGAAAAATCTTGCACGATAATTATCCTCTGTTATACTTAAAAACAAAAAAAGCTCACTCGTTCGAGAAATTGTCAAAAGAGCTGCAATCGTAAGAAAAAAAATGACGCGATAAATCCTCGGTAGTCTCGACGCAGCGGGAGAAACGAGTGTTTCGCAGATAAATCTGCAGAGTTACGAGACAGAAAGGAGAAAGGAAAAAAATATGGAGAGAAACGGGGTTTTAATCTTCCCGGGACTTTTGGCCGGGAAAAAAAATAGAGAAAGAGAATCGTCGAGGGTTTCTCGTCGCGGATGACCGCTGCGATTTATACATCATCGCGAGAGAGGGAACAGGGGGAAGAATCGCGAAACAAATGGTCTATCGCGTGGAGATGAATCGATGGGATTTCGGGCTCAAAAAAAACGAATTCAAAAAAAAATCGACTCGCGCTCTACCGAGAGCTTCCTGGCCGCGGGCGGAAAAAATTCTGGACAGAAAAAAACGCGAGAGGGCGACTCCAGGAACAGACAGGTAGAGATTCTACCTGTTGCGCGAGCGATTTTCCCCGTCCCCGACATTCGCTCGGAAACGGAGCGAGAGCGAAATTCTCTCTTCGCGAGAGCTTCATCGCGAATGCCGCATATGCCAGTCCGAGAGTTGTATATCAGAGAAAAAACGAAAAAAGCTCTCTCCCGATATTATTCTCTCGCTTTTACAGTGGCATCGATAAATCATCGCCCGCGATTAGTCTCCCTCTTTCGAAATTGTGATCTCTCTGCTCCCTTTCTTCTAATATACTACATTTTGTTGACTCAATGTCCATTATCAGAGTATTAAGAAGAAAAAAAACGTCATAATTTTATTTTTAAGCTAATTTTAATCTTAAATTAACTTATCGATATGGAAAAAAAAGTAATAGAATTTTCTGATGATTTCCAGATCGACGATCGAGGCAGATCGCCCGGTATATCGATGCGTCCGACATCGAGTTCGCTAACGGCAGTCTCACCCTCGAGTCCCGAGGAGCCTATAACGCTGTAAGTAAATCTTGTATCACAATCGGGAGAGAAAGAGAAAAAAGTGAAACAATCGCGTTTATTATTTGTGAAAAGCTCGTGACACGAGACTAGAAAGCCTGCCGGTACATTGTTCATCGTGTCGCCTTCGCCAAGCCGAGTATCTTTGAGGTATTTTAACCACGAGTGTTCTCTCTGGCTTTACAAATTTCTATGCTCTTGCCTATATATGTTTATATGTATCAAATATATGTATACATATTATGTATATAAAAGCAAGAGTGTACATTGGCACCCTGAAAAAGCCACTCAGACAAATTAGTCAGAGAGGCAACCCTTGGAAGCGCGGAACATTCGCTCTTTTGGCTCTATATATTTTCGGGAATGTATATAGATTTATTTATGTGGGGAAAGAGGGGCAGAAAAGCTCGTTCATTCGCACTTTCTCGTGTCGCCTCTGGCTTGTACTTTGTACACGCGAGTTGGTCTCGTTGCGCTCGAGCGAGAGCTTTTCTCGAGATCCTCATTGTCGACGCCTCTCGAGCCTCCTTCGCTCCCTCTCTCTCTCTCTCTCTTTCTGAACTGTCAAACCGACATTTCGTGTTAAGAAAAAAAATCCGAAAACATCAATTCTAAAAAAAAATCCCATTGTTTAATTCCAAACTAAAAGTAAAATCATCAGACGATATACTCTTTTCCATAGATTATTCTTTTTTTTCAAATTGTTTTCACCGAAAACGTTATTTTATCCGTCACATGATTTTTAAAATTTCTCTCCTTAACCCCGAGAAGGGTGGAAGCTGCTTCATCTTTATTGCGTCTATTTTCGTGCGGCATTTTCGCCCTTTTCGTCCTTTTTCTTCTCGGTGGCCGATCGCGCGTTCTCTCTCGAGCCCGGGCTCGAAAGCTGCTCCGCGCTCATGTATTTATGCATTTCGTCGCGGGACGATCCAACTCTCGCTGTATTTGTATGCAGACGAGAAAGAAAGAGAGAGAGAAAGATGGAGGTAGGGAGGGGGGAGGGGAGAAAGGGAGTCGCGCTCACGTATACACGTAGAACAAGGAGTAAAAGGCGTCTACGAGCGTCGAATAATCGTGTAAGAGGCTCACTATGTCGTTCATGCATTTCCGATGCTCTCGAGAGCTTTCCCATCGGATCTCTCTCAATTCCTCGTTCACCCGAACCTTTCATACCTAGCCGTCCAAGAATTTAATTAAAAAAATTCTCAATGAATTTCTCTCCGATACCGTCTTTGAATCATCGCAAACTTTTCTGCGCGAATATATATTTGTTGATTCTTTTTTCAATACGTTTATTCCTTTTTCGAATGCTCCGCTGCATATTTCCAATCCGGAACGAAAATCCCGGATGGTAAAATATGCGGCACGCGCCCGGATAAACACTCCGAGTCCATTCCCGAGGCCGATAAACTTTTTTCGCTATATCGCCTTTTCGTCTTTTTATTATGTTATTCGAGAGCCATATTTACTCATTGGATTCAATTCGGCCTCACTTACGAGATGATTTATGCGGGAGGAATGCGCGCGAGAGAGAAGCGAATACCTGATGGGAAAAACGGTGATGGGAATTTATTGGCGCTGGACGCCGCCCCGGAGAGGAAAAATGAAGAAAGAGCGCGGTGAGTCGAATATCCCTTGAAAAAAAAAACAACGAGAAAGAGGGAATAAAGGGAGAGAGAAAAGATGCGAGCACCTACCGACGAATCCTTCGAAGGTCATAATATGTTTATGCATCGAAACCGCGAGAGAATATTCGCTTTTTATTTTCACTCGCAAGTTTCCTTTTTTTTGTCCCTCGCTCGGGGAAACGCAGATTTATCGCTGGAAAAGCCTCGCCGCGAAATTCCGAATAAAATTCTTCGACCTGCCCCCGCCATTGACCGGGAGAGAGAAAAAGGGCGAGCCCGGAGTTCCGCGAGACACAAATAGGCACATACGCTACGGAAGCAAATAATAAGCATTCGTATGATGTCCTCTATTGCCCGGCGAGCGATATCGACGATAAAAAGCGCAATTGTGTCCGAGAGAGCTTTATTGAAACGCCGAGGGAGAATCCATACGCTGTTGAATTTTTATCTGTCCTCTGTGCAAATAGGACCGGAGTCTCGCTCTCCCGCCGTTCTCTCCCATTTCCCATTTTTTATCCCGTACGCGAATCCGCCCGAGAGACAGGTGAGTCATATTCTCTGCTGTGCACAAACGAGAAAAACGAATTCACTGAGAAAAACGATAGAAAAATATTGGAATAAAATTAGCATTTTGTTTTCTATCGTTCATTTTATTATCTAACGGAGAGCCAATAAAACTCGTTACATCGGACGAACCACCAAATTTCATTTAATGTTTTTTTTTTCTTCGGGTACCATTTTTTACAAAAACTTCTCTTTTGTGCGTCGAGGAATTTTTTTTTTTTTCACGAGAATTCGAATAAAGACTGCGATAAAATAGAGGCAGTTATGCTAATGCGAGAGAGCGTATTCTCGACTCATTCTCGCAAGACGTACGATAAAATAATTCTGAATACCTGACTGAGTCGAGAGGATCGGAGAGAGAAAAAAATGTCTACGCGAATTTCGCCATATTGCGGGGTACGTCGCCCCCCCCCCTCCCCCTCCCACGAGTTTCCCGACCATTTTCGTTCCACGCTCGTTCTCCCGGGGAAATCATATTTTTTTTCGAGTTCTCGGGAAAAGTTTATCCCGCTGTCGCATCGTTTCGGCTCGGGAGTCCGCTCCGCTCTCGAGAGTGATTTATTCCCGTCGATAGATCATAGAGCCTTTCGTTCGTGGATGCTTTATTAGCCCAAAACCAAAAAAAAATAACTGTGTATAGAAATACACAAGAAAAAAAAGAGTTTGAGAACAAAGCTATTTATTTCTTTATTTACTTTTCTTCGCGAGACTCGCGGTTTTTTGAAACTTTAACCATCAGATCTTTGCTCGACTGAGCTCAGAGGGAAATAACCAAGAGTTTTTCCTGCGTGGAACAAAATTTCTTGCAAATTTCGATCATATTTCCATCACTTTTTACAGTTTTGTTCATAGAAAAATCCTTTGGTACAACAAAAATTTTAGAAGGTGAAAAAAATATCTGAATAAGAAAAAACCAAAAGCAATTCAAGAATTCATGATAAAAAATTCAAAAAACGTATCCAAAAATCATTTTTTTAACTTGTTCAATATGAAAAAAAAAATAGTATGACGAGAAACAGTCCTGGAAAAGAGAAAAGGCATTGGTACAAAAAGGAGAGAAATGGATAGATGAAGAGGGAAGAAAAAAAGGGAAAAAAGGGAGAATACACGGGGAGAGAGATGCAAGAACGCCGAACATGAATTAAAGTTTTAATTTCTCTAAATCACTGGCTCGCCCTCCAGCTCTTTCCACCAGACGGTCCGTTACTTATAGCCTTTGCCCTTTTACCAGTCCGGAGACCCTCTAGTCCTTTCTTCCGTACAACTGTGCCTTTTCTCCTCGCATTCGTGTCCTTCGTTTTTTCCTTCCTCATCGTTGACGTCCCTTTTCTCGGGGACACATCCTCCATCCCAGCGACCAGCGAAATCGATATGCACTTTGTACTTACCTCCTCGAATTAACTCGCTCAACGTGAAATTACTGTACTATACTTTTTCATTATTATCTCAACATAAGTATTATAAAAAAAAGTAACGTTAAAGTATGTTATAAATTATTTAAAATATTGCATAATATCATTGATTTTCAATACCACAAATATATAGTCTTATAATTTTCCCACGATTTTTATCTGTACAGGCAGAATAGATTTTTTTCTTTTTTTGATCATGGGTTCGTAAAATATAATACGAGGTGGGCTCAACAGGACGATAAGTTACGATCCTATTTTTTTATTATTTTCTTCTTGAAGTCGTGGAAACAGGAGCATCAGCGACGTCACGTTTGTTTCACGCTGTGCGAGGAGACGAGGAGCGTAGCGAGACTTCAACTCTCACGGAATCTCGGAGATTTCCCAGCGAGGGCATTCCACCAGGCATTACTGTCACGCGAGTAATTACGCGCGAAACTATATCGTGCGAGCTGTAGATGCGAGCTCGTAGAAAGCCCCTCTCTCCCTCTCTCTCTTTCTCTGGCTTTCTCCTGCAGCGTTTCCCAAGGGAAAAGGGCTTTCGTGCCTCTCCTGCTCTCAGACAATCCAGGCAAACGTCTCAGTATGTGGAATAACAGGAACGGCAAAAGCATCACGAAATGCCTCTTTGCAGCATTTGCCGCGTTGCTCAGCTTTGCTCCCGCGTTTCCTTCATCCTCACCCAAAATCTATGCCTCTATATATTTATTTATTTCTACCTACATACCCGTAAATTCGCGTGTAGATATATTTGTTGTGTATATAAGTATATATTTGCGTATGTATAGGCAGGTTTCATGGGTGTGTACGTTCGCATTCGTTTCTCTCACTTTCTCACGATTCCGCCTGGCAAACCAGAGCTAATAAAAGCCCACAATTACCTCCGGTTTGGGTACCATTTGTCTTGACGCCACCGGCAGCGAGCTAGCACCGGCATCGTCTCATGCCTGATATAATTCACCACCGCATCCAAGGCAACAACACATTGTTGCCTAATGAGGTGTAAAACATTCCGGGGTATCTGACTTTCTGCCAGGGTCCTTCTCCCTCTTTTTTTTCTTCTAATCCCAAACTTCCCTCCTATATATAAATTTTTTTTTAACTCCAGGAGTGCGTACACTCGAACCCTTCATAATTATTTCTATTTTTTTTCCATATTTATCTCCCTCTCTCAAAATTGGTCGTGAAAAAATTTATGGTGAAACGATACGTCGTGAAAAAAATTCATCGCCTCGAATCCTCTCAATTTCGTCGGGTACAAAGAGTCTCTCGTCGAAATTTGCCGGGTGTGTACTTCGCAGTGATTTGCGACGATAGAGCCGCATCGACAGGCGACGCACGTGTTCTCCACGCACAGGCTGCGCAACGAGTAGAAAAAGGCGAAGGAAAAAACGAGCTCGCTCTTTTTTCCTCTCTCTAAAAAAAAACATATTTTTTTCGGGTTTCTATACGTTCCGGAGGATATGATATATTTGTAATCATGTTACCTCGTACGTGACCTTCCATTACAACTGCTTCTCGATAACAAATCGTCGCGATAGCGAGAGGAGAGCCAGAAAATGCGAGAACACGATAGAGAAGAGAAGGAAGGATAGAGGGACGTTTTTTATTTCACTCAATGGCTTTCTCGCGACTCTTTCTCGCCCTCTCTCATATTCTCTCTCGCTCTCTCCCCTTTTAGCCTCTCCCCGACGTTTACGACACCCTGGTGAAATTCTTCTCGATCTCGAGAGCACTTCGGGGACAATGGTAATTTTTATTTCTCCCGTACTACCGGATACGTACATTCTCACGCGATTTCGTAAATTCGATTTATAGATTCACGCGCCGCGGTAACGAGAATCGTAATTCGAACCCTCGTAAGACCATCGACTACTCCGCGGAAAGAGAGCTATAAAATAACATTCAATACTACTTATGAAAGTATTAATTTTATTTTTATTATGGCAACTTTCGCGTAATAATAATAATATACGTAGGAATAAGAGTGAAAAAAAAATTTAATAAATATGGTCTCTCGTATACAAACGCGTGAAATATTTTGCGAAAGTGCGTCTACGTACGTTTATAGCTCGCTCGCGTCGGTAGCATCTGCCCTGGCATCCGGGCAGCAAACAAATCTAGTCTGATTTAAGGGCCGACCGGTGTGCACTCTCCCGCTTACCCGTTTACTCGCACGCTCTCGCATATATCTGAAATTATAAGTATGAAAACCGAGCGAGCGCCGTGGCGCGTAATATTATGTAAATATGACTATAGGAGAGAGTCACGGTCGAGTTCTTACCAGGAGAACGTGTCGCGGCGGGGACGAAAACGTGTGCCGGAAGAGAAAGAGAGAGGGATGGTACGGAGCTCATCCTGAGGATCCTCGCGGGGAGGGAGAAAGAGAGAATACGGGGGAAAAGACAGCCTCGGAGATGGCGTGGCTCGCACGGCCACTAAATTCTCAAATGAGCGTGGAATATAAACTGTCCCTTATACATGCCCTATCACACTCGAGAGCACCTACATTATTATTACCATATACTATTTTCACTATCATTATTATTAGATCATAAAATTTTGCATTTTATATCGATATTATTTTAAGAATGTGTTATTGTGTCCAAAATTTTTAATTTTATTATTTCTTTTGAAAAATTCAAAAAAATTATCGAAAAGTCAGTTTTTTCGATTTTTCAATATGAATTCTTGCATAACGCCTCGAATAAGTAGCAGTTTCGTTATCTACAGGAAATTTCCGATCGACTAGGCTCTTAAAATAGAGAAAAAAAAATTCAAAAAATTTTGCGAATTCTTTAAGGTATACCCCTTTCCATTTATAAAGTAGGCTGTTATAAAGTGTCGGGATAAGACGTGTCGGGTCTCACCAGGTAGTTCGTTACCGAAAAACATTTGGTTGCAATTTGATAAGTGTGTGAGTGAGTTTCAGCTTCAACTGAGTGTCAGTTGGATTATGTAAATTTATATTAAGTACGAATCTACAAGAACAGGAAAGAATAATTTTAAAAATATTAAAATAAAGAAAGCGGCCGCGTTGTTGCTCGTTTGTTTAAAAAAAAGCTGCTAAAAATACTTAAAAAGTCAAACATGCGTAAAATTACATGTAAAGAATATCGTATAATATTGTTAAAGCGCTTTTATTAAGAAGCTCATAATTCTCCTAAAAAACTTTGCATCGATCTTTTAGTTTCAAGAGTTATTTGTTTAGGTATAATAATGATTAAGAAAATAATTAATTAGTTTCGGCAATGGACGACGCGACGAAGCTGATAAATTTGGATTTCGCTCAGGGTCTCGCTCGTCACTATGACGTTATCGATCGTGTCTCTTGAATATGCGAGTCCGGACCGTCTCGTCTGTTGGTCCGAGGACAAAACCCTCCTTAAACTACCCCTTTTCGTGACGGCCCGGGCGCTCCTCGGTGTGCTGAAAGTTCGCGACCCTTGGCACATCTCGACGATATAAATTATCGATACGAAATAGTTCTCGGTGAAATAATTCTCTCGGGTTCGATTTAAAAATCATTTTTTCCAGCGTGATATCGAAATAATTTTCTTTTCGGGCTACTACCCTCGACGCTTGCCGCTCTGCCGAGGTAAGAATTATTTTTTAAACAACCCTCGCGCGGAAAAGCTCTCTCGTCCGCGCCTCGGTGCAAAAAAAATTTTCTGGCCTGTCCTCTCTCGGGCCTTTTTTCTTCTCGCTCCATTCTCTCTCTCGTTCTTCTCGCTCCTTTCTCCCGGTCTCTCGGTCTCCTTCTCGCCCGGCTCTATAAATCAGTGGAAATTTGTTATGCCCGGCACGCAGATGGTTTTGTTATATGAAAATATGTGCCCGTTGCGCGAACACGCACACGCTCGGGCATCCTACGGATGGGATTCGAGGAAGAGGGGGTGTAAGTATCCCTCTCGGTAAAACACATCCCTTATACCTCGCCGCGCACCCCTCGCACTCCCGGCTATATTTTCCTCTCTCTTTCGCTCTCCACAGCGTCCCGCTTCTCTCCCTGGATTTTCTCCTCGAGGCGTCATGCTGGTTCGCCCTCCGGCTATCTTTAATTACGCGAGAACGAGACCCAAAACTTGTATATTACAAGCGTGAATACATTTTTCGAGTAAAAAACGCTTGAAAAAAAAGAATTTGCGTTTAAAAATGTTCGAGATTCGAAATTAATGCGAAAAAGAATGATCATCCTCTACAATTTTTGAATTAATTTAATCGAAGCATTTCTATTTCTGTATTCATTAAATTCGTTGAGTTAAAAAAAAATCTGATTTACGAGACTTCGGGAATGAGGGGACAAAGTTTTTCGCTCGATATGACGCGAGATGAGAGTCGAGAGTGGAAATCCTTTTAAATATGTGATCGCGACACAGGAATCTTCTCAAGGCCCCGGAGAGGGGAGGTCTTGACCAGAGCCTTGTCTTCGACGGAGTCTGGAAGAGTACGGAAATACGCGAGCATTCGTGCTCAGAGTTCCTTCGACGAGAGCCAGCCACTTGAAACGAAGGGCCGAGGCTCCCAGTGGCGTTAAATATTTTATCGGATTCGACGATCGCTCCGAGAGACTTCTAGTCCAGAAAAAAAAATAAAGAGAAACGAGATACATGTTGACGAAGTACACAATTGCGGAGACTCGAAATTCGAAAGTTCGGTATAAAGGTCAGCAAATGGAAGAAAAAAAAAGAGAGAAAGCGGGAGAAAGAGAAATAACAAAGATGAAAAAAAATTTTTTTTTTGAGGGACGAACAGTTAACGATGAATGCGCATTTGCTTTTTCACAATGCAGAGAAGAGCGTGCGCGTATTTGTTCCCAAGAGTGGAAATAGACCGAATGTCCTCCGCTCCGACCGAAAAATATCTTTGGAGGCTCCGATATAAATTCACGTGTGTGTGTGTGTGCAAACGTGTATCTCGAGAACGAAAGAGCAAAAATCATCGAGAACTTTCGACTGGAACCCTCTTAGAGTCCTCGTCACCGGACCTTATTCCACCCTCCGTAAATCAGGCCAATTTCTCCTCTTTTTTCCTTTCGCCTCGTTAGCTCTCGACCCAGCGAGGATCGAGAGTCCTTCGTCTTTTCTCAAGTTTTATGACATCTTGCCATTGACAAAAGTTCAACTTAATTTTTCGCAAAACATTTCTTGCGTTGAAAATTGTGATTTTTTAAAACAATTTTTTCCTGTGATTTTACCTTTAGCTTACATTAACAAAAAAAAGTTTTATTTCGAGCGTAGTATATTAACTATCTTGAATAGATATATTATTTCCAAGTAAAAATCCATTAACAAAAAAACTCGTATAAAAATGCACCATATCGAGGTTTATTTTGCAAAGTGTCGTGAAGGGATGTGAATGCTGGGGCAAAAGAGTGCGTCAGAGGTCGGAGGGAGGTTTATGTAACGGTATGGAAGAGTTCTTGCAGGGAGTGTGGAAGAAAAGCTCCGGAGCGGCTCGTATCCCACGTGTTGGTGCCAAGTGGGGTGCATTAGCCAGCGTCCCATTATCCACGCGCGAGAGAGCCTTAAATTATCCTCTTTCTCACTCTTTTCCCATCTCTCTCTCTCTCTCTCTTTTTATCCCGTTTCTTGTGCGCGCGGGAGAGACCCTTCGCAGGGGGAAAGTCGGTGAGAAAAAGACGTACGAGCTCTCGGTGCTTGCACGGAGATCTCCGGGGCGGCCACTATTTTCGACGCCGCGAAAGTGTCGAGGATCTAGCGGGGCGCGTGATTCTGGAAATTAGAAGCCCTCGATTCTCCCTTCCCAGGCCATTCCACCCGTTTAATTAATCGTTCCCGTATCCTTTCTCTCCGATTAATCATATAGACGCGATTAGAAAGGCACATCATCCGCAGAGTCACTCTCGAGTTACCGAAAAAAAAAAACGAAAAAACTACTCCTCAGTTGCCAAAGTAAAAGAAATATCAACTATATATACATACACATAAATGTACCGAAAAGTACAAAAGAGAAGGAAGAAAAAAAAAGTGAGAAACAAAAACGATTTGTTAGATTTTCGTTCTGGCTGTGATTCGGTCGAGGAGTGTGACGGAAATAAATAACCGGAAATCCGTCGGTTGGCTCTATCGAGAATTTCGAGGCCGCTGGAGAGCTCCGTTTCGCTTCGTCGGTGACAAACTTGCGGCGCTGATCGACGAGTTGGAAATGAGGGATCGCGGAGATGGCACGGAGATGACGGTGACCGCGGCCGAAGCGAAGAACCGCAGGGAAACAGTATCCGGCCGATTTGCCGATAACTCGGACAACTTTCCAGAAAATTGAGAGAAATTGTACGGTGACGTTGACACTCGTGGTATAAGATATACATATATATTCGAAGAGAGAAGAATTCGAATTTAAAAAAGTCTTGCAAAGAAAAAATTATTTTAAAAAACAGCAACAACGAATTATAAAATATTATAAAATAGTAAAATGAAAAGTGTTTAAAAAAATAGAGCAGAAAGAGAGCGAAAAGAAGAGAAATTGTCAAGAGGAAGATTCGAATGAGAAATCTGAAGGGCAGCTTCGTCTCTAACCACTAAGAGCTGTGATCCGGTGGCGGTTTATCTAATTGGAATTGTCGAGGGGATAAGATATAACATTGAGAAGAAGGACTCTGCAAATTCTCTCGTCTTCGTGTCTTGCTCGTTGTCATTGCGAGGAAAAGGGAAAGTGAGATTCTTCTCTCGAATCTGGATCCCTGAAAAGAGAAAGTGGAGTGTCTTCCTCTCTGCTTCCGTCTTTCTCCGAGTGAAGAGACGTCGAGGAAGCCAGGAAGTTTGGCTATCTCGCAAACCAGGAGGCTCTTTAAAGCCAAGAAAGAGAGTAAGAGGAGAGGGGGGGGATCGTTACATCGCCTAATACTCTAAGCCCTTTAGGTCCTGGCCGAGCCCTCGGATCCGTTCTCACTCGATTCCAAAGTCTTTCGGCGGGCCACCAATTTCGGCCTGTTTAAACCTTTGATCTTCGAGTCTAGTCTTTTAAAAAGCTTAAACGAATGAAAACAACAAACTCCGCCAAGCGAAAAAGACACTCGTTCTCATCATTGCCAAATTACCAACGCGATTTGAGAAAAAAATACTACATCGATTCAGTTAAATATAATCTATTAAATTAAATAAACATTTTTTTAACATCGTAGAATTTCATCCTATAGAGTTCACACTGTATACTCAATAATTTCTCATCAAGTTCATGATCTTTAACATTGAAACATTTTATCGATTCCGCCAGTTAATTCGATTCCGGAAGTTAAGTTTTCATCCGGTAAAGTTATTCAAGAATTTTCGAACAAGTTGAAGTTGCAATGCCCTTTACTCATTACGTTTGTCTGACGATTCGCATTGCTTCTATTGCTATTTCTGGTCCCGCGAAACACTTTCTTCGACGTGAATTCCGATCAGATTTTTCTAAAGAGTGGTGGAATATATAGCTACAAGTTTCGACACTCTAAACTCTCAGGGAGATTCGCGGTCTCGGAAAAGCCAGAGACTCCGGTTTAAGACTTGAGGGAAACTCTCTGTGTATCACTCCATAAGGATAAACGATATAGTGCAATACGTGATGGCTTTCTCTTTCTTTTTTTTCTCTTTTTCTTTCTCTCTGGTTCTCTCTCGCTCTGTCTCTTATCAACGTAAAAGCGTCGATCTCGGTTTATCCAATCCGAGTTGTCGATTCCCTCAGCATTATCGTCCCGAAAGTCGAAAGGTTCCGAGATTACGCGTGAGAGTGTACACTCGCCGATAGCGTTCCTCCAAAAACCCGGATAAATTTTGCTATAAATTCAACTATTGCCGTAGAGAAAAGAAACCAAGGAAAAAAATTATCCTTCCCAATTAGATGGCTGACCGTGAAAGGATTTTTCTACTTCCAGTCGAGAATATTTTACGAATGTCGAGCAAGGAATACTATTTCGTCAATGAGCGAAAAATTGATCAAAGGGACGTCAAAAAATCGGACGACGTTCTACGTCACGAATTCACGAGGAGCGAACTCTTTGAAAGAAACACGAGAAATTCGATGCTAACTAATGCACGTAACGTCAGGGAGGAGTTACTCGGTACTCGTTGCTAGTGGAAAACGTATAAGACGCGGATCTCTGTTTACCGCGAGTAAACGGAGTTCTCGTTTTATCTGGCGATTCTTTGGAAAGCGCGTCGAGGAAGGAGCGCAGGTAGGAACGTACCAGAAGTGAGTACACACGGAGAGAGATCCGAAAGAGAAGCAAAAGTGGAAAATGGAGGAGGAAGAGGAGAGTAAAAAGGGAAGCGGAGAAAAACTGGAAAATGAAGAGGAAGAAGGAGAGCATGGAGTGGAGACGAGAAAGGGGAGAGAGTGGAAGGAGAAAAAAGCTGCAGCGGCGAAATATAGAAAACGAAGGGGTGGTTCCGAGAAGAGTACACAGGAGTGTGGACTGGGGGAGCTACGTAAACGCATCGGAGGGAAGAAAACGGGCAGGTGAGGGGAAACGAGTGTGGAAAGGAGAAAAGGAGCGCCGCGGGGGCTGGTTTGTAAAACCTTGCGCGTTCGCCAACGGGGGTGCGCGCTTGTCGAAAGCGTACGTATGTATCGATGCATATGCACGTACATTCATATGCGACAAACGATCTTTGAGAACGTCTAAAAAGATGGAAAATAATATAAAATCGACCAGGGATGCTGAATCTACATTTTTGCAATATTACCAGAAATAACATATCACAATTTTAAAAAAATATAAAGCCATATTATTGAAACATATGAGTGAACTCTCTCAAAAAATGATATTCAAAAGTCCCATCTCTCCAATCACTCTGTGATTGTGACAAAGATCAAGAACAATCAACTACGAATATACTTACGTAAAAAATTAATTGAGCTTTATCGCGATGTAACAAGTTTTTTTAAAGTTAATTTCAAAAAATTATGTAAACATGTGCGTTATTTTGAAGCGTACATACATTTTTTCGTCATGAAAAGCTCGGAACCAAAACAGGGTGCATTCAGATGCGCGGCTGGAGAACTGGGATGCGAAACGTCGGACTCTCCTTCTTTCTGGGGGTGGACAGTGCGCAGAACCCGCCCCCACCTTCGAAGACGGGTTCGGGGGAGGCCGGTGAGACTCTGGCTCGATGCGCAGACGTGCTTTCTCCCACCAGACGAGAAGCTTCGTGTTCCTTTAGCGAGAAAACCAGCCCCTAAGTGATCCCAACCACTGCGAGCTCCACTAATACCACTGCCAGGCTCTCGGCGCTCCGATTTCCACCACCAGCGAGCTTTTCCACCCTCCAGCGTGCTCCCCCCTCGAATCGTCCTTCCAGCTGTACATAGCACACCACAGTAGCTCGCGAGCACCCTCACCGGCAAGGGCTCTTCGCGCACACTCGCGTAAAAATTTCGCGATCTCGTGTTTTTACAACTTTCTACCTGTATCGCGAGTCCCAGGTCAACTTTTCACCCTTTACGTAACTCTCCATCGAGGCCGAGGCCAAATTGCATCACGATTTTCCACTGATTATCGAATTTCAGTCGCAGATCGCTCTCTTTTCTTTCTTTTCCCTTCTCTCGACTCGTGCTCGTTGACTATTCTGGACTGTGCGCGATCGTCTAGACTACACGTTGACATCAAGGTAGGCATTCGAGCCATTAAAGTCTTTGTTTTTTTTTGTATAGTTGTAGCGTGGAGTAGGGTGTTTGACCGCGAAAGAGAGGATTCGAGAGTGCTACGAGAACAGGTGGATGCATCGCAGGAGATTGAGACGAGAGTTTTATGAATAAAAGCCCAAAATGAGCAATATTTAAACAAAAAAACGAAAGCATTGAGAATGTCAGAGTGAAAGAGAGCGAGAGAGAGGGGAGTCCCGGGCCACGTGTGGATTGAGAAAAGAAAGGAAAACAAAACTGTCGACGGAAAAATTGATACTCTGGAATTTTTGTGTTCCAGGGTGGAACTTACCAGCGTGCCGGGTGGCCAGAATGCGATGGCCCATCTCAAAAAGCGGAAGCTGGAAGCCGAGACAGGTTTGCCCGCTCCACTGAGTTGCAAGACTAAAGGACAGCTCGTCGTTTCCCAAACTGGCGGTGCAAGTGGTGTCAGTGTCAGTGCTGGTGTCGGTACGTGTGTGCCGCAAGAGATGGACAACGCGGAGGCCGCGGCGAAACGAAGACGAAAAAGCATTCGGGACGATGACATTAGAAAGGGGATGGACACGATTGACACTGGTATACCTAAGAGCATATCCTTGCCTCAAAAGAAGCGTGTTTTCACTACAAACTCCGGCAGTCCAGCGAGAAAGCCTATCAAAAATTCGGAAGAGCCCGAGGACGACGAGACTCTGATAAGGGAGACGGAAGCTGCCTTGAAAAGTCTCTCAGGAAGTTGGCCGGGTCCTAGCGGTTCTTTGTACCAACGTGGAAATTCGGATGATGACAGGTACGAGTCCAATTTCGAGAATCTCTTCGAGGAGAAGAAGGACAATCCGAAAATGTCGCCCTCCTCGATGTCGACGTCTTCGACGACCAGCAACGAGGCAGGATGTTCACTGAAGGACGTCATCACGTTCAGAGGTCAACAAGATCGGGGCGGGAGATCGTTTCAACAGAACAAAATTCCGGATCATAGTAAAATGCAGCAACAGATACCTCAGGGACTTCACGAGCCTATAAAAGTCAACAGATCACTGACGAACAACAGATCAGCTTCGATGAAGGAGAGAAACGATCGAGATTTGAGGCACACTGAAAAATACTCTCATCGCTACGATACTCCGGACTTCAATGAACTCGTCGACGACTCGTCGAACGAGCTGGAAATTGATATGTCAGATCCGTTGACTGAGAAAGAAGACTCCGACAGAGAAAAGGACAGAAGTTCGAAAAGCAATTCGTCGCCCTCGAGTAGACATCACCAGACGCATCAAGGACAGCATCCTCATCACTTATCCTACTCCAATTACCATAGACAATACTCGGAAAGCGGTCTCAAACAATCTCCAAGCATTCCAACCGGTTCTCCTCCGAATCCTCCGAGCGCGTTCTCCGGAAACTCAGCATTCAGGCCACCGAACAGCGAGCATCCCAAGAACTGTCGAAGCAATCCAACCTCGGTGGTGACGTCGAGTCCTCCGATCGGCCCCTACCCAGCTTCAGCGACCTTCGTCGGTTTTCCAACTCCGGTTCCCGGACCAGCTGCGATGCCCGTTGTCCAGCCTATTACGGGGATCCCATCGCCCAGTGACGAGAAACATCCGTCGACGGTATCGCTTCTCCAGTTGAAGTCACCGAAAGAGGAGAGTCTGCATGGTGTCCAAACGAGCCTGAGTTCTCGGGAAAGCAGTGAAAGTTCTCCAGCGATTCCAAACAACGGAGTCACCAAGCAGGGGAATCCTGGTTTAACGCCGGTCGCCAGTCCCGAGGCGAATTCGTCGAAACAATACACGATCCTCCAGCCAGCTGGTGTCGGGTCCAGGGCCGCGAGTGCCATCCAGGACATCGCGAGGGAAGGAGTCGTCAGCGTGACAGCTGTCAGCAGTAGCAACGCCAACACGACCAATTCGAACGTGGCCAATACGACGAACAGTTACAGTCCCGGCAATGGTCACTCACCGAGCAAGAGTTCAAATCCTGGAACCGGCAGCAAGCCGGTACCAAATCCTACGAATAACAATTCGACCTCTTCCGGGACTCCCAGCGTGACTAATAATGGAAACACGACTAGTAACACGAGCATGACGACAACGACAACGACGACAACTTGTCCAAGCGCTATCGGCGATGTCTCGACGAACGCAGGTGTCGCCGGCCAGCAGGACACCGTCATGAAAGTCCAGGACAACAGAGGACAAGCTGCTTTCGACCCGACCAGGCCCGCGATGTCCATGTCGCCGTCTAGTCTCAGCAGAGGTGAGACAGAATTCGAGACAAATCCAGCCCCGATCTCTCTCTTGCTCCAGATACTCTCGTTGGACGCTTCGAGGCTGGAATGTCCGCAAGAAAATTTTTTTCTTCGTATCAATCGTATGCTAAAAGAGGGAAAAGAACGCAATGTCTCTTGCCAAGATCTTTTGATCTCCGAACGAGAAATTGACTGAAACATTGATGAAGCTGGCGAGAGTCGGTCCATATAGTTTTAGTACAAGTTATAAGGGTTGTCGATGCCTTTTCGTACAAAAGGATTATTCGCAAAAGGCTGTCTTCTCTCTCCGCGCGTGTACGCCTCGGCTATACGCCAACCCGCGGGCTCCTGCACTTGCTCTTCCGCTGCTCACTCGTTCACTCCGTCCATCTCTCTTTCTGTTAATGTACAAGGTTAGGGGAGAGTCGGACCAGGGAAGCGACTCACTGGAAAATCAATAATTACGCTAGGGGGGATGATTCAAACGACTAAATCAAGCCTTGGTACTTTGTTTCGCAGAATCATTTTTTGACAAATTTAAAAGAAAAAATAAGTTATTTATTCTGCACAACAACTTTGAATCTTAAAAATAATTGCTAGTATGAAAAAGTATTGTTATTGGTTAATCGCAAAAGATAATTCCATGTGCTAAAAATAATTGTTTATTTTCGAGAGAACAGCACAATCGTCTGTGCTCGATCGTCAGTAGAGACATTCGAAAACAAAGTACAGAAATCGTATTCTCTTTCGAGGGTTCATTGTCGACACCCTCGAGCCCGAGTCAACAGGGATATCTCGTTTTTTCCTCGCCTCTTTTTTCTCCCTTTGTTTCATTCAGAAGGAGCCAGAGGGTTAAGAGAATGGGGCTTAATTCAGAAAACGTGGAAGAAGCGGGAGCGATAGGAAAGAGCGAGATTTCCCCTACAGTAACGCGAACATCGGGCAGAAAAGGATGAAAGTATAGTGAAGGGAAAATCCGTTTCGGTAGACGCGTCGAGATACAGAGTCGCGAAGGTGGAGGAAATCAGGCTGGGGTGTTCTTGACGGACGGTGAGTTTGAGTGCATTCCACGGTCTTAGGAGTGCGGTGACACGGGACGACTCAACATCCCTCATTCTTCCTCCCTTTTCCCTTTTCCCTTTCTCTCTCTCTCTCTCTATCTCTCTCTCTCGCTCTCTGTCTTCCCCTATCGATTAATTTTATTTTACTTCTTCAGACAATTGCTCGGCCTAAAAAAATGTATAAAGTTCCAAAGAATTAATTGCTGTGCAGAAAAAAAAATGTATTTTCTTGCAATTTTAACACCAAGGGAATAGAAACTTTTATTTCCCCTTTGCGTCTCTTTCTATCTCGATCTCTGTCTTCTGGAAGCTGGTCCAAGGAAGGGGATGAAATTTGGGGTTGATACCGGCGTCATACGTATAAGCCGCAGCTGTCAGCGGGTAGAAACGTGACTAGCGTGCCTCTGCCACTCGAGAGAGAGAGAAAGCTTCTGCGAGCCACCTTATTACCACCCAGCGTTTTCCCTCTGCCTCTCCTCATTATCCCCTTAGCGTTTTCTCCAGCTCCGCTCGAGTCTCCGAAGGGCAGGTAGAGCAGATTTACCCGGAGAGAAAGAGAGGCCCAGAGACGCACGACCATTTCCCAAAATTCAATCTCCGCCGTTCCCCATTCCCCTGCGCGCTTTTCTCCGATGCTTTTCTCTGTCGCGAAAGCTCGCCGACTCGATTCCTGGACGACGGGGGGATGATTAAAAGCATCTGCCTCCATTCGAATCAAACCTTTAGTATTTAATGGCTTCTCGCGGTACGAGCAAAGATTATACGAAAGAGTCTACAGAGACTCGCTCAACGTATTCGTCTCGATTTATTCGCCTCGATTCTCCGCCGAAAGCTCATTCTTCTCTTTTGCAAAAATCAATAAAAGCATAATACGATCGAATTTTTATTTTTAAATGCAAAATTCACGTTAAAAGCCGCAGTAATTACACGGAAGAAGATAAATATAAATAAAATGCAATTTAAAATGAAACATAGTTAAAAAAAAACAAATTATCAGTTACGACTTCTCTCATGATTAAAACAGATGGTAAAGTTACTTCTTTTTTTTCTAGTTAAACATCACAGTTAATCCGCAATGAAACAATTACAAACGCGAGTTGAATTTCCGCGGTGATAAAAAAGATTTCTCGTGGCCGATCGCGAGAGCCGTTCGCCCTCCGAGATTGACGTGCCGGGAAAGCGGTGTATCGAGCGTATGCAGTTAAAACGCTCGCGAGGACGTTAAATATAGGCTCGATTATTAGCGTGCGACCTGGTAAAGGCCCGTGAAACCCGTTCCTCCCGTTTTTTCCCCCCATCTTTTTTTTGCACGTAAAAAATCACGCGAGCCGTATCCGGACGGTTGGTCAGAAGGGTCGGAACCGTGTCGGCGTACCGTTCGATTCTACGGACAGATTGCGTGCTCGCCTTTCCTTCTCTCTTCCTCTCTCGCGATATACACACGACAATCTCCATTCACCCTTCGCCGGATCAGCGTTACGAAAAACCGTGTTGACACGCCATAAAAAAGGTTATCGAGGGAAAAAAAAATGCGCCGACCGCAAAAGCGCGAACCCGCTTTTTTCACTTGCGACCTCGCAAACGAATTATTTTGAAATTTGTCACCATGATTTTTGACAGACTGGACTGACCATTTTATAAAATTACATTTAATTTTTTTTTTTATTTATTCGCGAGAAATGTTGAAACATTTAGCCTGATTGCGAATTTGACGGTAAATATCGCGTATGAAAAATAGAGTGGAATAATAAGCGATATTATACGAGAGAGATATGAAGAGCAGGCTGCCAGACGTCTTGGACAATAATTCATCACGGGAGCAGAGGGTAGGCACGGGATAAGGATGCTCCGATCCCCGGGTGGAATATATGTTTGTATAAAGAGATTTTCCGCGTGGCACGCGTTGGACGTGAAAGCCAGCCGGATGAATAAAACAATCCCGGTGTTTATGTACACCTTTTCCTCTCTTTCTCGTATTTTTATTCTTTTTTCTCGCTTTTTCCATCTCGCTCGTCCTCTCTCCACGAGTTCTGACCCTCGAAATGGCTACAAAATAACACAATTACACACTCGGTCTCTTCTGATGGCTGGGAACGTATACGGTGACCTTTTCTGTCTTTTTCTCACTTTTCCTCCGAGCCGAATCTTCTCTCGCGGTGTTACGAGTGTGCGAAGATCGGACGCGTGTTGGAAGGCTCGCCCTCGTCTTTTCACCCTCGCCGGTTCCATCGCACCGTCCCGGGCACGGAAAAAAGGGGCAGTCCGGCTCGTTACAAGTCTATTCAGACGTCCGGAAAGAACAGCCAGCGCGTGCCGGTATTCATTTTGTTGACCGGAACCATTAGCCTTCTCTCTCTCTTTCCCCGCTCTTTCATTTTCTTTCTCTCGCCCTCCGAGCGCTATTTTTTCCTCTCTCTTTTTTCCGCGCCTATTTGCCAAGTACTCTCTCGTTTTTAAAACCTCACGGCTAATTTATTAATCTCCGCGGCTCTTCCGGTCTACTCTTTTCCCGGGCTCAACTCCGCGCTTCTTTCCGCTCAAGTTTCTCGCTTTTTTCCCTAAACTGTTTGCTCGAGAACGGACCAGCTCGAGAATTCATGCACTTCCGGTACCTGAGACGAGAAAATTAAAAATTTTCGTATTACTGCAAAGTTCACAAAGATGGGCAAATTTTCAAAAATAAATATAACGATCGAAGAATAAAGATTTTCAAGAACCATCGGGCAAGTTTGTCCTCGAGCATCTCGAGGAGAAAAATTCTCTCGTCAAAGCGTGCACGTAGTAGGAACCGAAACAAGGCGCACAAGGGGTGTAAATAAAGCATCCGACTAATGACGTCACGTATCGTAATCCAATTTAGCGATAAGGAGAGGGCGAGGATGTTCTAGATTCGGAAAGAGCCCGATGGATCGAAGGGGGGAAAGGGGGGTGGGGGGAAGGAGAAAAAAGCTTTACCCTTACGTGTACGAAGGAAGCTAGGATGGGGAGAACACGAGCCGCGTCTGAGCGGAGATATCGACTGAACTGCGCGTCTGAAATGACGGCTTGATGAAGTTTCGGACCGTGATGTTCGTCCATGCGATACACGAAAAAGAAGCAGGATACGCGAAGCATAACTTTTTTTTTCCCTCCGCGTCTTCGAGGATCAGAGCCGTGCGGGATTAGTACACGACAAACTTTATAAAAGTGCGCACGGTCCTCCCTCCCAGGGATCTTCCACAGATCCCTGCAAAAACGAAACGTCGATCACGAGACTCTCCCTCTACACACGGATTTCTCTCTTCGTTAGAATTTTTTTTGAAATCTTACGAAATCCTGAAATTTATAAAAAAATTTTACATGATTTTCCTTTTACTTACTACCCTTGCTTATAAATTACTTTGAAAAATTTTTAGCAAACCAATCGTGCAAAAGTCAAGTCGATATTTCAATCAATTCGAGTGAAAATTAGAAAGTATGGAAGAACTTTCAAGATTTTCATAGGACAGAGCGAATTGCTCAAGAATGAATTCGATATTTTAATTATTAAAAAGTCATTTGATTTGTGTTGCAGAGGGCAACAAGTGCCCGACTCCTGGTTGCACTGGACAGGGTCACATTACCGGATTGTATTCGCATCATCGCAGGTGAGAAATAAAAGAAATTACAAGAAAAAAATAGTGCTCAACTCTCACAATTTTTCATTTTCAAAATATCACCAAACATTCGCACCATACTCAATAAATTTTTTTTTGCCATTTGCAGTTTGTCCGGATGTCCAAGAAAAGACAAACTCACGTCCGAGAGTGAGTACATTTTTTTTATTTCACATGACTTGTCAATTAAATTGCTGAGGTCACGTTTGTTGCTGTAGTTTAAACTAGATGCACACTTTTATGAGTTTTTCGCAAATTACAAATATTGAGGAAGAGAAAAGAGTATAAACATAACGACTCTACGAAGATACGTAAAGTAAGTGAGTTTTTTTGATCCACGGTACCAAAACACTGATCAGAAAAATAAAATTTCTCTGTTTTTCCGTAAAAGTGTCACGAAAAAAAACATGCGACTGTTTCGCGTGATGATTTTCCATTTTATTTTCAATTTTTGTTATTTTAAATACTTTATTAAGGATGTTCAACGTGTCTGTATCTGTGTGTACCGTTTATCTGTATTTTCGTTTAATTTCCATGTGCCTTTGAATTTTTGTTTGCGGGGTAGAGAGCTTTATTGAAATTCTTTACGCTGAAGCCAACAGAGTTATTTTTCGTTCGAATATTTTGTAGATTATTTTCATTTGGTTTCATTTCGTTTGGTTATTAAAAAAAAGAAAAAAAGTTAACCGATGACACTCTACACACAAGGACACTTTCCAATCGACACTTGCAAAAACAGTTTGGTTCATTTTAGTTGCCGTCGAACATTCGATATTTTTGCGCCCCGAATGTTTTTTCGTTGGCCGTTTTTTTTTTGGAAGAACTCGAGATCCCGAGACAATGAGAGGCCCGGCGCCTGTGCACACGCCAGAATCAAGGGGAGATTTTCTGATATTGAGTATAATTTAAAAACAAAATAATTAAAAGTGAAATAATGAAAAATAATAAGTGCAACAATTGAAAAATAACTTTTTTTGTGATTTCGTTTTTTCTGAACTGATAAAACGCAACCAATCTGGCTTGTATGAAGGAAAATGAATTTAAGTCGCGTCGAGGAGAATCCAAGTTCCGAATTTCTCATTCGGAGCACTGGCTGCGATCGCTAATTTCCCAAAGCCCTGGCTCTCTCGAATAAACCGGAAAATTCTCGCTCTCCTTACAATCCCGGTAATTAGCTCTCGGACTCCAATTAGAAGAAAAGCTAGCGAAGAGAGGAGACTGCGGGGAAAAGAGCGAGAGACGGAACGAGAGAGCAATACGACGAATATCGAAGGCGTTGAGAGACGGTAGGCCGAAACTCGGTCCCTGAAACGAGAAAAATAATAAAATTGCCAAGATTTTCATATAATCATCTCGCCACATGTCGCGATAAAAACTTTTTTACATTTTTCAAAAATATCATTTATCAAATGTTGTTTTCAATACATTTTTTTGAATTTTTTTTTTTTACAAAATGTTGGAAATCAAACACTGATGAAAACACACGTGTCCCATCGTTACAATATCTCGTCTTAATTTTTCATTTTTTTTGTTGTTGTTTATTCCAAGCTCAATGAAAGAATGAAACAAAATTTTCTTTCAGTACATCTCTCTACCCGCTCGGTACGAATTATTTTGTGTAAATCGTGATTTTGTGTTCAACCGAATCTCTCCTTTGTTTTCGTTATTATTCCTTTTGTTACCGTGTTGTTCCCTCCCTCGAGCCACACACAATTTTCTACGAGAAGGATAATTTCATGAACCATCTCGTAAAATCGCGTAGAGGGAAATTTTTGAAATTGAAGGTTTTCGAAAATTATACTCAATATGTTATAAAAACGAAAGATATTGGAAAAAAAAATTTGAAGAGGGGAAAAAATGAGTGTGAGAAAAGAAAAATTAGAGAGAAAAAGTATTCTTCTCGATTCTGTCGCGTGTGTGACAACGACGTGTCTATAATTCTGGGACGTCTGTGGGTTCTCGCAGTTCTGGCGATGCATGAGACTATTTTGAAATGCCCGACGCCTGGCTGCAACGGCCGCGGTCACGTCAGCTCCAATCGGAACACACACAGAAGTCTATCGGGATGTCCAATCGCAGCGGCAAATAAGCAGGCCGCGCGCGACGCTCGACAGAAAGCCCAAGGTAAGGCGTTTCGATTTTTTTTTTTAAGACCAACAGTACAACATATGTTTTCTTCCAGAGAAGAATAAAAGCTAAAGAGGCACGAAAATGTAAAGAATCGTCGAGAGAATTCTTCAAGACACGAATTTTATTCTATTATCGCAGAAAATATATTTAGATGATGAAAAGAATATTTGATTGAAGTTGAATTGATGGAAATTTTTCGAATGTTTTGTCTGGTGCGCAGCTTCGGGGATTCCGCCAGAATTCATAAGCACGAACTTGCTGCCAGGCTCGATGGACATAAAGGGCTATCCTCTGTACTCGTCGTCGGAATCTAAGCCAGTGGTCGGTTCCCCGAGCTACGATTATTACGCGGCGGCGAAGGCATCCGGGATAACGGTGAAAGCGCCGAAGACCCCGGAGGAGAATTCCTCGAGATCGGCGAAGATCCCGAAATCGGAGAGTTCAGGATCGTGTTGCAATTTAAATACGAGAAATTCGGGGAGCGGCGAGCTCGTGCCAAAGACGGAGGAGAGCGCTCGGAATTCGCCGGCGCCGCCTCCGCCGCCGTCCTCGAATCTCCGACAGACTTACGAGCCCTATTTGAACCAGGACTCGAATTCTTCCTCGATGTCGTCCATGGAGGCGATGAACTCGAGGTCGATCGGGCTCCATCCGGGCCAGCACTCGACCCACCACGTCCTCCCGATGCAGCCGACGGTCACGTACCCGATGAGCATGGTCGAGGACTCGAGAATGACGCACCAGATGTCCCAGAGGACGTACGAGTCCTCCTCGATGATCGGGGCCTCCGGGGAGGAAATTTATCACCGGAATCCCGATCACCCGCGAGCTTACATGCACCCGGTCGTCAGCAACATTGCCCGACCGGTCGTCACGTATCCCAACGAGCCGGTCACGACGAGAAGTTACGATAACGTCACCGGGGCCGCGAATCATCGGCCTTACGATCCCGGCGCCGCCTACGAGCGATACGACACCCAAAATTGTTCCGGATTTCCTCAACAGCAACAACTTCACTCCAGGGCGAACATGTACTATCTAGGACAGACCGGAATGGCGGAAGAGCAGGAAAGAGTCTACCAGGAAACTCAGCAACAGCAGCAACATCAAATGGCGATGGCGACCGCGAGCACCGTCATGATCAAGTCCGAGGATGTCAAGTGCGTCACGAACGCCCAAGTTCAGCAGATGCAGAAGTCCGGACCACCGACGTCACCAGGAGGATCCGTCATGGATCTTTCCACCTCCAGCGTGACGTCGACCAGTCCACAGGTATGAACATTTTCTCTCTACATACGAGCAGGAACGCGGCCGCTTTTATCTTTTCGACGTGTTTGAATTGATATTTTTTGCGATTCTCCTAGGCGCATATTTCGTATAACCTCGCATAATTTGCTCTATTCCGATGAATTCATTATGAGCTTCAGGTCTTTTTTAAAATAGGATGTTTGATCACCAAATTACTGTAGATAACGAAAATACTACGTATTTGGGGCAAAATTCAAGAATTCATATTCAAAAATTGAAAAAACTGATCCAAAAATCAGTTTTTTGGCTCATTCAATCAGAATTCTTGAATTTCGCCACGAATAATTATCATTTTCGTTATCTACGGG
>JAPYYW010001096.1:0-41399 GCA_030522545.1 Cremastinae sp. A BG-2022a
TAAAAAAGACATGAAACTCATAATCAATTTATACAGTGCATTAAACGAAATTGTATGAAGTATACGCTTAGAATAACTGTAAAACATCAATTCAAACATCATGAAACGGAAAAAGCGGCCGCGCAGCGGCCGCGTTGCTGCTCGTATCATTCAAAAAATGGTTGATAAAATATGTTAAAAAGTTTGCCAAAAAATTAATACTCAGCCTGTATACAACACAAAAAATTATCAACTTTTTGGTAAAAGGCAGAGTCTGAATTGGACGATGAATTGAAACGTTAAAAATATACTATCCGCTGGGATTGTCTGACGCAAGCATCCTTAAAAACAAAATTAAAAAAAAATTCGAGTTTTCGATCCGCGACGAGAAATCGCTCGCCCGTGAATGCACCGGCTCGTGCGCGCGGCCGATTTTAGTAGCCAGCGCAGGAATAATAGGCGTTTCGCACCCCGAGGCGATTCGAAGTACACGGAGTTGGGAATATAACCATATAAACGCGCGAGGTGTACGGGATGCATTTATCACGCGTATGGAGCGTATAGTGCTGCGGTACGTGCGCGAGAGCGTTTCCATGTCTATAATTTATGCGACGTAGAGGTGAGCGCAGATGTCTGAAACAGCTGGTCGATCGCGGCGCTCGTTTTCCGAGGCTGTAGCGCGCGCGCGTGACGTCACAAGAGTAGAGACGGAGAGAGAGAAAGAGAGAGAGAGAGAGGGAAAATAAGGGAGGGATACGTGACACTCGGGCAACACGTTGTCCTCGGATCGTACAAATTTTTCTCTCTCTGTTTCTCTCTTTTCGTCCGCGTGTATGTTTTCCTTTTCGGAGTTTTTCAGTCTCGCTCTTTCCGGCGCGCGCGTCTTTTTCCCCAAGGGTCAACGAACTTTTTTCTCATCCCCCGAACCGCTCCGTAACGAAACCACAGAGAATTTTAAACGATTTTTTAGTGGCCACGAGCGAGGAATTTTTCGGAGAAAAGGAAAAGAGAGAGAGAGAGAGAGAGAGAGAGAGAGAGAGAGAGAGAGAGAGGGAAGGGCGAGACGCGCGGTTGAGGATATTTTTTCCGTGCATGGCGACTTACCCGGATGGATCCTGCGAAGCCACAATGGGACCGGGATAAAACTTATGAGCCAACTTTTTTTTTCTTACCTGCAACAGAGAAGAAAGAGAGAAAAATCAAACAGTGATTGTGAGAACGATAAAGGATTACAAATATGAGAATTGCACACCGGACAAAAAGATTCGATACGGCGAAGGAGAGTCTCAGATAAAAATCGATCAATCGCGCATTATTCGCCTGACTCGAGAAAGAGAGAGAGAGAGAGAGAAAAATGACGATAAAAAGTCTCACAGTCTGCGTCTCTTCTGGCCTCTTCGATCTTGATACGCGCGCAGAGACTCGATAAAAATATAAGGGAGAGACGCGCGTTAAAAAAAAGGACCGAAGGGGATCAATCGCTTTTTTTTTACTCCTGAATTCCGGAGCGCCGAAAACGCCCCGAAAAGCATTTGTCAGCCGGAGAAGAATGCGAGTAAATAAGGTCGGCGTACAAGTACAAGCTCTGCCTCCGTTTTTACTCGAAATAAACTTTTTGTTTCGCGCTTATGCGAAACTTTCCAAGTTTGCGGGAAACTTTTCCCTGATTCAGTGACGCGGCGATGAAGGGATGAGAGACGCGTTGGCGCGGGATCGTAGTGTACGTGTCTCTGTGTGTTGACAGTGCAGAGCCGGAGCCACTTTGTCAATCAGTCCCGCATAGCGGTATATATACACGTCAAACAAAACAAAAAATAAAGAGGATGTCGCGTCTCGGAGGACAGGATTGCACTTGTAATTCGAGACGAGAGATGAATCCCGCGAGTCGCAACTTTTCTTCTCGCTCGCACGACGAAAGAGAGAAAGCAAGAATCGGGGAGACTGCGACAGCAGAGCGACCGGATATCGAAAATACGTTATGTATTTTCGCCCGGCGCGCCAGACACACGCGACGAAATCCCCTCTTCGGACACGATTCGGAAAGGAACATATGCGAGGTCACCGGCATACGAAACATGTGGCACATTATCGCTATCGCGAGGATTGCCTATCTTTTCTTGTATTTATAAATATGCATGACAAATACGCGGCGAACCGAACGCATTATCTCTCTTTCTCTCTGGTTATAGGGTCAAGCGAGCCGAAGGGTCGAAATTCCTAGCCGGAAGTTCCTCGTCATTTTTTTTTGTCAATGCGCTCTGTTGACTCGTTACTCATTTTTTTTTCTTCTCTGAACGGAATAACCCTCCGGGGTTTTTTTGCATTTTTTGGCAGCGATGGAGTCTTCAGCTGTCGAATATTTCGTTTTTTTTTTCAGGCGACATATATTTTGTCCGGGAATATATTCTTTTTTTAGCGCGAGACAATGTTGCGTTTTTTTTGTGTTTTTTTGTGTACAGACGAGTGCATTAGCGACCGGACTGGTTTTACGAGATCCAATTAACCGACGCGTCCAGGAGGACGAGAGTACGCGCGCGAGGTGACGTCGAGCGTGGGCGGCGGGAAAAAAAGCTGCGTGGAGAAAAACCGGATGGAAAACTCATCGTGAAAATATAAATCGCGATTTGACGGAGAACACCGGACAACTCGGCGAGATGCTCGATCATTCATTCGGCCGAAGAAAAGGATGTGTCTGGCAATCAAGTGCGATGCGTTACGCAGGAAAACATGTCCGTGTGTACACACACGATTGATACCGATTCATCTCAGTCTGCGTCTCTCTCGCGAAGGCGTTCCGCCACTTTTTTTTTCTCTTTTTTTTTCGAACGTGAACTTTTTCGTACATACGAGTATGATGAACTATTGTTGCGAGCTTTCGCTCATAAAATACCTTCCCCTCGTTTTCCATTTGTTCTGATAATATGATTCGTTTGTCAATTTTTTTGGTGCATTTATTCGCATAGAGTTCAATTAGAAAATGTATTTTACGTTCCAAAGTGATTTTTTACGCGATTAGTGTTTATCTTTTTTGAATTATTTAAATGGTTTTCTTGCTCCTTTAAAAATGTTATTATTAAAAAAAATTTTTTTATTTTATTCAGAATAAACACTATAAAAAAACTAATTCCTGCTGTAAAAAACCACCCTGCCGAAGTTCTACTTCGAAAATTTCAGAAAATGCACTCTCTGGTTCAATTCTTGCAAGTGTAAAATGAACTAAGTGCTGGAAGCTGCTTTTATTAAAATTTCTTTCTATATTTTTCGTAATACTTCATTTGATAATTTTTTCACAGTTGCAAAATGTTTTTTTTAAATCAGGTTATATATTTCATGACAATAAATTAAAGAAACGATTAGAAAAAAATGGGATTGATAGGAGTATATATGCGAGTTTATTATCCTGTGAGATTATTCAGTTATTGAGAAGGATTGTTAACGATACTTCTTGGCATTCGCAATTATCGTAATTATTGTAAAAAATTTTCTCGTATCTCATTAGAATGTTCCATTGTATCGACACGTATCCATCATCATCTTCACAAATGCCAAGGTGACTCGGCAGCATCGCATGAACTCCTCTCCGTATCTCGATAACGCGATTACACACAGCGAAGCGCAAGTTCCCACTCTATTTTTTGTTCGCAACTTTTGTCTCGGGGCTAACGATAATTAATGCGAAAACGATGAGAACGTTTGCGAAATTTCAGAAATAGCTCTTTGAATTTCATTTTTTTTTCGAAATGTTGAAAATGGGTGAAAAAAGTGGAAGACGATTGTTTGAGAGAAATCGGACGAGATTTCGTGCGAATTTCGCGCAAATGGACGATAGAGAGGACGAAAAATCTTGACGCGGAACAGAAACGAGCCGCGAAACGAGAAATTCGTTTCCGCGCGCCGAGGGCAACACATTTTTCTTTCGCTCTCATCCGCATGCTTTTTTTTCCAGGCCCTCTCGTTTTTTTACAATAAGCTCATTCGTGAGCTCGCGTCACGTCAAAAATGACGATCCGTCAGAAGAGCGAACTAATTGCGAGTGCCCGAAGCAAACTTTGCGTAACCCGCCGGGGAGCAAAAGTGGGAAGATGAGCAAGCGAGGAGGTCGCCTCGCCCGATTCAGTTTACACTCGCACATTTTCTTTTCCATCCGCAACGTCGTGCGTAACTTTAATAAAAAGTTTCGCAAATAATTAGCGACTCGTGAATATCCTGAATTATTTCTCGACAACCGCGTGCTCCCGATTGTACTTTCTTTGTACCAACACAACGGAAACTAACGTCATGATTTTTTCACCAGAATTGAATGTCTCAGATTTTTTAATACAAAAATAAACACATTTAAAGAAAAAATTCGAAAAATTTCTCTCGAATTATATGTTAGATGTTTTACTGTAAATTTTTATAGATTTTTAAGGTAGGTCATTTTAGAATCGACCTAATTTTTACTTTTTTCAAAATTTTTTGAAAAGAATTTTTATGAAACGTTTAATTGCCTGTAATTTTTGAACCTTCAATTTTACAAAATTATATTATTTAATTCATATGGTAAAAATACGTGGTGAAAACTATAATTTGAATGTATTGAAAATTGTTGGCCGCATAAATACGTTGTTTTTAGTTACAAATATCTTTATTATGCCAAAAACAAAAAACCTGAAACATTTTTAGAGATCTTTAAATGCAACCTCAGAGTTTGGTTCTCGTAAGAATAACATTTTTTTAAATGTACTACAAGATTTTTTATACAAATAGTCACAATGCGATGTATGTAATAACATTAATGCGACAATTCCACTGATCTTTTTTTGGTTCTGACTATCATTATTTGTATGAATATCAGAAAAAGTAAATTCCAATACATTCGATAGTAAATTACAGCCAGGACCTCAAATAAATTCAGTTCAAAGATAAATAAAATATATACCTATTTAAGAACTGATCAATATAGTTGCCATGTCAAAGTTGTGAATATACCATGGTGATCGATTTTTTTCAGTGTAGAAGTAAGAAAAACATTCCGTCCAAAGAGACACACCCTAGCGTAGATACACAAGTCGAGCATGTACGAGCAGGCTGATAAAGTTGGGAGCGCGAATGGAAACGAATGGAATAGCTCTTGGGAGTGGTGAAGAGCCCTGGTAAATCCACACCGAAACGAAACGTCGATTTACGTAACGAGAGCCCTTCGAGCACACTCGAGCTCTTTTTCCCTCGGCCTCGCTTGCCATCGGACGAATTCAAAGATGCACACGTGGAAAACGTACTTTCCACAAATTCCACGAGCGAAAATCTCTAAAATACACGCGGCCAGAACCATTACGTGGGAACTTCAATATCGCAAATGAATCCGGGCAAAAATTACGTCGCAAATCTGATAAAGTTTGAAAATTAATTCGGGTCGAATCGATAGAGTCTTGAAACATCGCGACAAAGCGATTTTCAAATCTTTTCAATCTTTTACATGCGCCGGGTTACATAGAAAAATGTCACGGACAAAAATAGATCAAGAGACTTCGAGAAGTTTTTTTTTCCGGGTGTGCCAGCGAGATGGAAGCCTAATTCCGAGTTGCGTAATATATATAGTTGACTCGATATGATGAATCGTCAAAGAAACACACTATATAGCCTAGAAAGAAATGTGCGAAAAGCGAGAAAGAAAAAAAGCAAGGAAAATGGTGGAAGAGCAACAGGAATTGGAGGAGAAAGAAAGTCCAGAGTTTTAGTCTGGCCGGGGCAAGAAGCGTTAAGTGCAACGAGGTGGCTGCACTCTAGCTCTCGTGGCTGCTGTGCATCCCTGACTCCGCTGACGAGATATATTCCCTCGGCTTGGTATCTCTCGCGGTGTAAAAGCAATTAGCTCCTCAGCAGGCGAGGTCTATAGTTAGGAAACTGTTCTCTCTCTCTCTCTCTCTCTCTCTCTCTCTCTCTCTCTCTCTCTCATACGTCACAAAACGAGCCTTTTGCGACGTGGTAACCGGGTCTCGTCTTCGTCGCTGACGTTGACGACCTAAGCGACGAGAGCGTCTTAAATTCCTCCATTTATTGAGATATTTCTTTGCCATGGATCAACAAACAATTATAAGACGATTTTTAAAGCATCATATTTTCTAGATGCTTTCATCGTCTTCGACAATTAATAAGTATACAAATTAAGGATGTTTATCAAAAAAGTTGATTAAAAGAAAAATGTACCATTTTGGGATCAAACGACTGAAAAAGTTCCCAGCTACAAAATCCTTTATTGTGTCTTTAAAGATATAGAAATAAATTTTGAATTCCATTAAAAAAGGCACTTTTTTTAATTTTTACACCTAATACGATGATTGATAGTGAAGCGAATATTAACTATTATATAAAATTTAAGTCTGTGGAAAGATATTACATTTTTTAATAATTTATTTGTATACCTGTAAGTATGGTGTAAATTAGGTACTTTTAATTGTACGTGAGAGAGAAAATAGAGTTTAAAAAGACTGTACAAGATTCAAAAGTTTTGCCTTTGATTAAAGCGTGAATAGGTGGACTTTGAGGACTAAAGTTTTCAGTGTTCATTGACGAATGAGACAAGAGGGTATGAGAAGTTAAAAAGAACGAAAGGAAAGAAAAGAAGAGGAAGAAGAAGAAGAAGAAGAAGAGAGGTGTATATAAAGATGGCTCGTTTTTAACTGGCGAGCTGTCCACTTCTCGAGAGGATTGCCGAGTCCTCGCCGGCTGAGACTCTTCGGGAGAGAGTGTTTTATCAACCAATTACAGTAGCACCGTGGGGCGATAGAAATAAGGGGAAAGAGCCGGAGAACGGGAAATGGGAGCCAAGACCACGGGGAAAAGTAAAGTTGAAGTGAACTGAGAGAAAAATGGAGAGAGAGAGAGAGAGAGAGAGAGAGAGAGAGAGAGAGAGAGAGAGAGAGAGAGAGAGAGAGAGAGAGAGAGAGAGAGAGAGAGAGAGAGAGGGGGGGAAGAAGAAGTATCGAGGAAGAGTAAAAGGGAGGAAAGGTAAAAGGGACAACAAAGGTGGCTTGCACCTAGTCTCTTCTTCGGAGGCATCTGGCGTGTTGGTACGACGAAACAGCTGGTTGTGTCGGTGAACGTCGGGCGTCGCCAAAGTTCTCGTCGGCGATGCGCCGGAGCGAGAGGGCGAGAAAACGACGGGGAAAGGGAGTAGGCAAACGCGGAGCGCGCGAGAGAGAGAGAGAGAGAGAAGGAGAGAAGGAGAGGGCAGGGGATGAAAAGAAAGCTGGGCAATGAAGCGAGATGGACTTGGAGCGTGAAGAAGGGAGAGAAGAGCAAGGAAGATAACCGAGTGGCGAAAAGGGACGGGGAGGCTCGGGAAAGGGGGAGAAGGAAGGCGAGAAAGAGCCTGAGAGAGAAAGCAAGAGGAAGGAATGAAGAACGACTGAGAGAGCGAAAGAGAGAGAGAGAGAGGGCGAGAGGCTGCTGGGAAGGGGCGATAAAGGCATGGGAAAGGATCCGGCAACGCTGCTCGGTCGATAGAAGAGTGGGACCTGCCATGACTGGCAACGTCGCGTGGTGTCTGCTTTAATAAAGTGGTTCTCATTCGGGGGATCCCGAAAACGCTCCGCCTTTTATTCCCACGAAACGTAAACCTCTCGACCCTTTAACTATATTTTTTTCATCCATTAAATACACCATCAGACTTCAAAATTCATTTAGTCACATGTTGCAAAATTTTTGCATCTTTTTGGATAATAAAGTATATGTATGTTACGAGTATCGATATATATTTGGCGCGGGGTGAGGAAAAACGGTGCAAGCTTCGATTATTCGAGATTTCAACGAAAAGTTCGCGAAGGATGCGACGGAGGAGAAATTTTGCATTTCTTCGACGCGTCGGGAACTATTCCCTTCGAGATGACGAGAATGAGAGGCGAAAAACCGTGAGGCGGAAATAGGCCTTGACGTGACTTTCGCATTTCTACATGCAGAGTCAAATTTTACTCTCGACTTTATTTAAGACAAAAAGTGCGTATAGCTTTTTAAAAATTAATGACGTAAAAGATGAAATGGCGTCGAAGTTTTAATTAAATTTGGCCTTATTTCGATGGCAGGCTTGAAAAAAGGTTGCAACAACATATATATTCTGAAAAAGCTTTAAGAACTAGTATAGAGTCGACTAGAGACGACGACAGGCGATTTAAGTTTGATCGATAGTCACCACATGTCACATTCTCTTTATTCCGCAACACGTTAAAAAAATGTCTATTTCAATCCTTTCCGCATGAGTTGAAACTTTCTTCATCTATTCTCCGCTAGAAATATGTGTTTTATTATTACAATTTTTGAGAAAAGTTTGAATTCGTTGCTATATACAAGAGCGATCTCTTCATTAGAGTCTGGAAGCCGTGGGAGGTCTACGGCAGAGACGAGTGCAACGAGAGGATCGTCAACGAGAGCAGATGCAAGACGCGAAAGAGGCACCGGCGCAAGTTGATTTTTTTTTCCACTTTTTTTTTCCTCCTTCTCGCTGTTTTTCTTTTCTTTTTGGTCGTTCCGGACTAAAAGAGGGAGATAGAGACGAGAGGAGTAGTCTCGCGACTCCGTGACGACCGCGGCAGAGACCGAGAATCTTACATTATATTAATAGCGAGAGATCGACGTCGACCTCCGGGAATAGGATGCCCGCTGACGGTCCAGTCTCCGGCCGAGCTTTCGCCGTTGACGAGACACTCCCAAAGTAAATTACGAGCCTGCCAGAAGCCCGTGCGCGCGAGCAGATGAAAAGACTTTCAAGCTGCTTTTGGACCCGCCGAGTAAGACACACCGAGGGGAAAAAAAGTAAAAGGTATATACGATGAGGAAAATATTCGCGATCTGTTTTTGTTTTCGTCAGAAATTTTATTTATTCGCCACACTTTCTCGCTCCTCTCGCGGAGGAGAAATCGATTTGCGTCGAAGGTCAGGACGGGATGTAGAAAAAGAGGCGAGAGGGAATGCTCGCGTGGCCCTGGGGAGGGTCATCTCGCGAGACACGAGCGAACAACTTGAGAACAGCCACTCCGCGCGGCTTAAATTTTGTTCCACGATTATCGAGACATCGGAATACACCAATTGTGGATATTCTGTACACATTTGACACACATCTATTTTTACACTCTCATTCATAATTTTCAATAAAATTCTAAATTCTTTGACCTTTTCATTTATATATAAATAAATAAATGAGATTGAATTTGTAAAATACTGAGAAATATTCGTCAGACAAAAGAAAAAAGCTTCAGAAAGCACTCAAAGTAATTAAAATATTTCTTTTCCTAATTACTAACAAATTTTTACTAATTTTTACATCAATTTTGACACTCTCATATATATAATTTTATAAAAATTAAACTGAAACATTTAATAATATTATCCTACGTTTTGAATAATAAGTTTTAAAGAATTTCTTTCTATGTTCTCGATAAATGTCATGAAGTTTATCAGATTTTTGAAGATATTGTTTCTTAGAGCTGCGCAAGAATTTTTTTTTATAAATTATTACAGTAAAATTTTTATCCACCTGATGCATTATTCTTCAAAACCACAATATAAAGCTTCTTATCTCAATCATTTTTGTGTTATTTTTTTTTAAAAAGGAATCACACACAATTTTAAGGAATCTCTATTGGCCAAGATTATTAACATTCCACCTTGAATCGTACTCGCTGCACTTTCATACTGTCACGGATAAGTTATCGTCGATAAGAGAGCAAGTTTTAACAAGTTTAAAGTTCGGGGCTAGCAACTTTTCCCTCGAATCGAAGACTTATTCGAGCCAATCCGGCGCGAATCGTGGGAGTGCGTTCACGGAGACGTCAAAGTCGTGGCTTCTCCCGAGAACTGTCAAGGAAGGCCGTCAAGATATTTCGAAGATTTTTAAATAGAACGAGATCGAATAAAAATCACCTCGCTGTATTGAGCGACGAAAAAAAAAGGAGCAGCGGCTCATTTTTTTCTTATCATTTTTCTCCTTCGGAGATTCGATCGCCGTCGAAACGTCGCTGCTGGGCATTGTTACCCACGGACACAATCACTCCACGGATCGATGTCTCGTAGCCGCGATGCGTGACTCGGGTTTTATTCGAGCGCGAGTACGGACGAAGAAATGGGAAGAGATAAAAATTACGAGTTGAAAAAAAAACAGAGATAGAGAGAGAGAGAGAGAGAGAGAAGTGTCATTGACACCCGAAGCCGATTACAATATTCCGCGCCGAGATTATTCAACGAAGTCTATAAAAATATATCGTGAAGAGATATCAAAGAGGAGAGAACACGATCGCGATATCTAGCTCTTGAAAATCGCAAACGTTGTTTTTTTTTCTCGATTTTCTCACCTTGTTTCCATACCACGTCGGTGATAAACTCCGCGCGAATCTGGACGTCGGTTTCGAGATTCGGCCTCGTCGCAGCTGCGGTAATGAAATTCGTAAAATTGAAGGGATTGCTCTCGAAGGCAGTCTCGCCACCAAAAAACATACGGGACGAGGTGCAATTGTTCAGCAGGCGAGAAGAGTGGCTTCGCTCGAATCGGGAATACGTTCCATCCGGGCTGAGGCAGGGAGAGGGGACACTGTCGGCGGTAGTAATTCGGATTTGCCGATTGTGGCTCCTTGAGGAAGAGGTTCCAGTCGCGCCAGAATTGGCCACGGGGTAACATGTCACGGCGACATAACTGCTGTCAGCCCTTCACTTCGTCTCCTCCCGTTTTCCGCCCGTTCACTTCTCAGAGAAACATTCGCCCGACGTTGACAGCGGAAGACAACGGAGTTTCAACTCCGGAGCCAGCATTGACCTATTCGCGGCCCTTTCACTGTGTCAGACATCAATTATTAAATGGCAACTCCGTAAACTCGCGACGAAGTTTGTCAGAGCATCCTTCGCGGTTTCCGCTTTCCAGGGCTCAAAGTTGACGTATCAGTTTGCTCATCATTATTGGATAAATTTATGCCGAAACTCAACGTAGTTCACAGAAACACTGAATTAAAACCAAAAACCGTTCCTGATCAGATTAAAGTGACGAATTAATTAGATTCCGGTGAGAGTTTACTGAACTTTGTTGACAGAGGCGTGATGGATTTGTTTCGGTAAATTAAAAAAAAAATGCTTCCCGTGCCAACGCCTTTTGGAAACGAAGCACGAGAATACGATCCACGACTTTCACTCCTGATGTTGCACGAACGAAGCAGTCCAAAGAACGAACAAACCGGAGAACGAGCCGCGGCGCGCCACAAATTTCAAACTCGGGGTTGCGCAGAGCCAGTCCTCTCGCCCTCACGCTTCCTCAACAGTGCCGGGCTCGACGAGCTTGGAACCCTCACGAAAGAAAAATCATTCGAGCTTTCTACACGTTCAACAACATATTCTGTGATCACGATAAATTAAATCCTTGATTAAGGGTTTTATTTAACTATACAAAACATTTAACTTTTTCTGGGTCTTCATACGTTTTAAAAAATTTGAATACTTTCTTAACTGCTATATAAACTTACTCGGTGACTATGGGAATTTTTTAGTTTTATTAATATCATTGTAAGACTCGAATTAACACTATCATCAAAATTGAGGATGAATAAATTTATTTTTTATGAATCTCGATAATTGTTTCATCTTAAAAACGATAAACATAGAATTTATTATTTTCATATCTCAATAACAAATATCTTACAAATAATAAAATGCTATTAGCAATACTTTTGAATTTCTGTAGTCAAGTTTATATAGCTTTTCTTCATTGTATAATGAGATCCAAAAAGTTATTATAGGTGCTTTTTGTATATTTTGAACATTATCCGATCATAAATAATGAAGATTATCATCATGGGGGTAATTAAATTCTTTAAATCAAGATTTTTCGTTTGAAAACTCGAAATATTTTGTACAACGAGGTTCAAGTGCGTTCAAGCGAATTTTGATGGTTCATAAGAGGTTCGGTGATGAGGTGAACGTACACGAAGGTCGATAAATTTGCACCTGTTTCATGGATTCGTGTGTATATTCGTAGCGAACGATGTAGATACACGCCAGGTTGACCGCGAGGTTGTACAAAACTTTCGCTCGGTGCTGAGCACATTGCCGGACCAACGGCTTTCCTTGAACTCGAAGACTGGAGCTCGTCGGACAGTTGGAGACTCAGAAACGACGAAGGACACTCCTGACTAGTCTTTCGCAATGTTGGATTTTTTCTTTTTTATAGAGAATTCAATAACCGAGGTTCCGGGTTCTGCCCAGAAAAGATTCAAAAATTTCAGTGTTAGAAGATAGCTCGAGCGACTGAATGAAAAATGAATTTTCTGGTCTTTTGTGTCGTGTGAATGGAAATGGCAGCCTAGCAAGGATCATTAAATCCGTCAAATGTACGAGCCCTCGTAAGAAAGTTGTATAAACACATTTCGCTGACAAGCCCTTCATCTCGAGTAAGAAACTCGATGAAGGAGTGACAGAAACAAATAGAGTTTCCACGATATGAAATACATTGAAATTAGGCGAGGAGACAAACTTCTGAAGTTAACAGTTGGTGTTGCTGTAAATGACAGCAGTTGCACCTTCCCAGTTTACACGATGAGATTAAACTAAAACTTTCCTACCCCGTTTTACGAGCTCATAAAACGCCCTATCATTGTCGACGAATTCTCGCTGACAACCAATTCTATTTCGAATAAAGATTCTCAATATTCCTGAAATAAAGAATATGCCTGAAGCTGATGAATTTTTTAATTCTTTGATTTTTTTTTTCAATGATAAGCTTTGGGCACTTGGAAACGTTGCTCTCGTCCCTGAAGCTCGTTTCTCCCCTCCGAGAATGGAGCGTGCCACAAGAGTCGGGGCGTCGAAACGCTTTCGCGTCAGACGATTGGACGAAGGATTCGCATGCGCAACTTTCGACCTACTCCTATTGATCCGCACAACACGCTTTCACCCCCCTGAGAACACTTGCACGCAAGATCCCCGAAGATATGAGAGACCTTTATATCAGCTCCCGGCGTCGTTGGTGCGATAGTGGTAGTTGCGCTCTGATGGTATACTTCTGCCACCGGAGTTACTCCCGGTCCGAAGTTGCCACTGCACGACGGAGTATCAATGGCAGCAACTCTGACGCCATTTTCGCAATATCTTTAGCGAGCGGGCAAATTGCACCGGCAGAAAATACTGAAGAATCTCGTCCATGACGGTTTTTGAAGTTCGCAGAGGGCTAGAATGAAGTTAACTGATGGATGACATTGAATTTCGCACGTAATACTATAGGACTTTGACAAGAGGTAGGCAATTCGACTTAACGAATGAAGTCAACGTTTTTGACTTGATTAATGACTCCCAAATGTTCGCATCGACGATTCGGGTCAACCGCTTGAGACAGCCCAAAATTTTAAGGTTGCGTTACGACACCTGAGTCACGAAAGAACGACCCTATACGTTTTCGGTTAATCGTGAATACATCAGAAAGCCCCAACATGTTTATTCTACACCCTCCTCATTAAGATCCATCGACCATTGGCACGAACAGTTAAAATAGAAATAAAGAAAATACTTGTTGTTGCTTACGAAAGTAGGGCAAATTAAGCGAAGAGTTTCTAATTGCGGACAAGAGTTTGAAGAGGAACCGAAAGTTTCGTCCGTTACGGTCATTATTTCGAAGAAAATAGGAGCAGGTGCGAATGGAATGCCAGATAAAGCCGTTCACGTGGCTCTTCCGTCCGCGAGCAAGGACAAATCGATCATGGCGTGACGACAGGTGAAGATTAAGGAGACAAATGCCACAGATTCCGCAAACGGACGTTGCGAATTCCTCGTTTTCCCTGATGGGCTTTATCGAGAGGGAACGATGTCGAATAACGCGCATCCCGTGTTGATACGCGAGTAAGAAAATTTTTCTACAAACGCGCATATCGCGCTCGGACATGCTTAATCGCGGCTGCGAAACGCATATGGTGGCTCCTCGTTCTCTCGTTGCGTCAATCACCGCGCAAATTGCAAAATACAATGAGACCTTTAAGATCCACCGTGAAGAAAATCGACTGCCGACGTACCACCGCTTGCGTATCTTTTTCTCCTGAATATTCTCTCTCCGAGCCCGATAGCCCGCCGATATAGGCGCGCACTTTAACAACAACAGCATCGCCGCGTCGATAATCACTCGGACTCTCGCTCGCGTCATTGTTCCGATGGAACGAACGAATGCGAATAAAATATACAAACGCTCGCGTAATTCACGCACTTTACCGTAAATTTTAATACGCGAGGGATCGCCGACAAGCGGCATTAATCTTCATCGATTTCGCAATTTCAATTGAACCCTCGGCAATTATTTTTCCGTCCCTCTCTCCATTTTTACGCCGCTATACAATACTCGAGACTTTTTGTATCTGTCGAATCGACGCGAATATTAAATATTTCCATCGACAATGGCTTGATCGATGAATCATTCGCTGATTGAATTCAGCAACGGCGAAAATCATCTCTCGTCAAATTTCACGACATTCGATACACCTGCTCTACCTCGTTATTGAAGTTAAATCAGTTATGATAATAAATGCTTTAAAAATATTTTAAATTGCAAAAAATGTTAATAAAAGTGCAACGTCAGCAAACCATTCTGCCATTCGTGCACTAAGCTCCGAAACACACCCTCCGTGCTGTAAATTCGTACATTTAGGGGGATCATGTTTTAGCTATATACGCATATATATAGGAGACCTGATGTGTCGCTGTAGCCGTAACTCGGTCTCTCTCTCTCTCTTACTCTTTGTTCATCCGTCCCTTTCTCTCGTCGCTGGATGGCATCTGTCCTCTTCGCTCTGCTCGCGACTTTGCTCGTTCTCGAGGCGAACCCCAAGCCGTTCGTGTTTTAACCATTGATTGTGTATCTTGTACTACGCGACGCGTGCGTAGATAATGCACGCAGGGCACGCGCACATTCGCGTCAACGTGCATCAACTTGCACACAGAGCACTGACTCGCCACCCCATGAGTTTCGAAGCAAGGGGGTAAAGGGGGTCACTCGACGAGCTATTCGTTAATTATCGTCACAACTGCCCAATCCTGATTAATTCAATCAATAAATACATCAGCGACCTTCGGTGTGAATTATTTTCATTAAAAGTAATGGTTCATGGATTTCAAAAAAGTAATTAAAAAATCAGTTTTTTGCCTTGATCGATATGAAATCTTGAATTGTACCCCCTTTTGTACGTTTTTTTTTCGTATAATGTTTTTTTTTAATGTGTGTAGAATGATGCGTTAGCGAAGGTTTACGCTAATTCTCGAAAAACCCTATTTAAAAATATTATCTGATTTTCCCTTTGGTTCATTGGCGAAAAAAAAAACATTATAAATTGGAATATATATGACGATAGCAAAAGAACCTTTTTTAAGCGTGTGTTCTGTGCCATTTTCAGATACGTTATCGACCATCGACCCTGATTACCCCGAGCGCGGCACAGAGCAGACGTCAGAAATGGCTCGCGAGCGCCAACTTCTCGTATCTCCGCATGCACAGCTGCCAATAATCCCTGTACGTGTACCCATTTTTCATCTACGGAGTATAACGTGTACGAACGACGCAGATATATAATATTGTTCTGCAGTGCAGCACGTGGTCTGTTTCACTGGTGCATATACACACGAGGTCCCTTTTTTTTGCTTTTTGACCCTCTTGCGCACGTTAATTTTTTTTTCTCTCGCTCACACGTACGTAAACGCATACACGTGTGTTCTTCTTTTGAGCCTTTCGAGTTATTGCTGCACGAATATTATTTCGGCATCTTTCGTTACACCCTTTCGAACTCGACGAGACCATTTACGATCCGAATTCGTCATGCCCGGGCTCGTGCATCAGGCCGAGAGGGTTTCGGCAGCTAAGCTCTCATCGTAATCGTTCGTCGCTGCTACGTACTCGGGTATCGATAAGAGAGAACATCCTTCGCAAATGACTGGGGTAGAAAGTACTTTTTATCGGTCCAGGGAGGACCTTCGGCGCAGGGGGTTCTTTTCGGACTTCGCTCTTTCTCTCTCTCTCTCGCTTATGCGTTATTTTCTCTCTTTTTTATTCTTTCCTTCTCTTATTTTTTTTTTATTCCATTATTGTCCATATGAAGTCGGGTTTGATGACTGTGCGATCGCGCGGCGAATGCACGCGTGTTATATTTTTCGGGGTCGGAAATCCACTCGAGTGTCGGTGACTCGTCGGGCGACAATACGTTCGCTGATTCGAGAAATTAAAACCTCGGGCTGAATAAAAATCGCGAGATGAAAAAATTCGATTATTCGGTCTCGAAAAGGAAAGTCCCGGGATTCGAAGAATGGAAACGAGGCTGCACCGTGAAGCTAATCCGGTGTAATGAGGTAGGAATAAAACAGAGGTGACGGGAAAATGAGGCAAAAAGAACGGGCGAAGTCGGTATAGAAAAGGGTGTGGGAGAGGGAGACGGGAAAGCGACGTGGAAAAGATTTCCCATCTCTCGCGGGAAACTCGAAAGAACTTTTCGCCATGCTTTTCTTATCAAAATGCAAATCCAACGAGCGACGTAGCTACGCCGCCTCTCTCCTCTCTGTCTCAGTTTGGATACCTCATTCGAGTTTTTTTTTTTAAATAAAAACTCTTCGATTTTTCTCCTCATCCCTCGTTCGCTTCTTTTTTTTCTTCAAAAGAAAAACTGCTCTGGGAAGAATACAATTTTAGAGAAAACGTCCACGAATGTCGCGTCTTCGATCGTGAAAAAAAAATTCGTGTCCTCAACATAATAAGTTTCAGAGAAAAATATAATGTTGGCTTAAGGATGTTGTGTTCAAAATCGAATATGGTGGAAAATTTTGACAGGTCTTCTAACCTTAATCAAAACAACAACTTTAACAAAAGTATTAACGTCACTATATAAATATACTTTTTGGATCACCACGATAACTCTTAATTCCTAAAATTTAGTATTCTCTAATTGCAGTAAAAAGCATGTTTAAAAAAATGTGTAAAAAGTATATATCTAACTCGACTTAGAAGACACCCTTAAGTGTATTTTTTATGATCTTTTTCGATGCTTTTCTGCGTATACATCACTTTTCTCCCGATTTCCCATGCATTTGGATATGAAAAAAAAGCTTTTTCTCGAATCCCCTATCGCAGCATTGATACCGACGTTTTCCAACACCCTCACTTCCTTTCTCTCGTCTCTCTCTCTCTCTCTCTCTCACTCCATTTTTTTATCTCTTGCATCTTTCATTTCGCACATTCAGCTCGTACACATTCCGGCTGCGATCACGTGACTCCCCCCTCCCCGGATCCGCGCTTTGTCATTCTCGTTCTTTTCTACTCTCGTTTTACAACCCCCTGGCGCAAGGCCTAGTTTTGTGCCCAACACCATACAAAACTCCGGCATGGAAAAAAAAAAAGCCGAGGAGAGATTGCAAAAGAGGAGCGAACAAAGGAGAGACATGATGAAAAAAAAAAATGTGAAAGCGCGCCATGAAAAATGCGGATCTTTCCGCATCGACATTAAATCCCCGGCTGTCACGAAAAATCATAAAAATTCGCCCAAAAATCGAAATGTATATTTATCAAAGAGTGAAAAATTAAGTGAAAATAAAAAAAAAGTGCATATACACGAGATGAGCTCAAATAATGCAAACTACGATGCATGAGAGTGAAAAACGATGAATTGCGCCGCTGTTATTGCGACAGTGTGACTTAAAAAATTGCCGAATGGTGTGGTTGAGGATTGCAGAAAGTTTCTCGCGATGTGGAAAGTAATTATTCGCGTGACAAACGAAATCAGGATCTTATCGTTTATTATTTATTATTAAATAATTCAATTGTCTGTCGCGTGAAAATTATTTTTCAACCTATTTTTTAGCTAAAATTCAGATTTTATCATGATACTTGTAAAAAATTGTATTTTTTGTAACTTTTTATAAGCAGACTTCGAATTAAAAGTTGCCATTTTTTCACAATGGACATTTAAATATCGATATCGATATTTTAATATGAAATTAGAGAATATTAATACAAATTTTAGTCAGATTATCTTCAAAATAATTTCATTTGATATGATTTTTACCTCTAGATGCACTCGAACCTTTTCTCAATATCAAAAAATTGCGATAGTCCCCGAGACATTTGAATCGCGATAATGCAGAGGATTAATTAAAAGAAATTGCGCCTAATGAAAAAATCGAGTTCTTTTTTCTTCTAATATCATCTCCTTCGTAGAAAAACTATAAAGGTGGATTTTAATAGCGAATAATTACGGGAGAGCGCCTATTTTTTATTCTCCTCCTTTTGTACCGCGTGTGTACGATCCACGCGCAGACATTTGCTTTTTTTTCTTCCTTCGTGAATATATCGATGCGATAATTCGCCATTATACCGACAGAAAGAGAAAGTGCGCCGGGAATTATGACATTCGTGTCGCAGTCCTATCAGCTCTCCCATAACTCACTGATCGATAAACCGAACAAATAATATTCGAGTCAAATCGTTCGAGCAGCGATGCAAATATTTGTAAGTCGACACGATTATTCGTATTGTTTTTTTCTTTCTTTTTCATTCTTTTTGTCGTTTTATATTATTTCAATGCGAAACGTGTACGAGCGAGCGATTTACGTTCGTGATTGTAAAACGTGACAAATTACCAAATCGCGGCGTGTCTCTGTGTCTTTCTCCCGTTCGTTTTGAACACACCGGAGGAAAAACGGGAGACACACCGAGCAGGTATACACACCGTGGCAGCATCACGGGAATCGCGTTCACGCGACTCGCTTATGATTAATAATTCATGCGTTACACCCCCGTGTACATTGCACATAAATTACTTAGCGCGTATTAATCACATCTTCCTGTCAGATTTTTGCTTTATCGGATCCTCCGTTACGCGATCGGAATCTAATTTTCCTCTAACGTCTTCTCGATTAATGAGGAGACGAAAGAAGTCCAGTTTTCATCGAAGACGATATCAAGACTCAAAAAAAAATTATAGGTTATTAAAAAAAATAATTGAAAAATTGTGAAACGCGTTCTCAAATAAAAATACAAGATTCCGAGATTGAAATAATTTTTTTTACGAACGTTTCTATATATTTTGAATAAACGTGACACTGGTGCATATATTGTGAATGAGAAAAAGTTTTACTTTGTCGTTTGATTACACGACAACGAAAAAGATTGAATGAAGTGTGAGAGAATACGAATTTCTTCCATTTAATTCAGAGTCACCACCTTTATTAATAAAAATTTATATAATTTTAATTAATTCGTAAAAAAAGGTCTTAAACTTTTTTTCTTAATTGACGGAGAGATAAAATCGAATTTTCATTTTAATTATAAATTTTCTAAAAGATTACGAGAAGGTTTAATTTCGATAAAGATTTATTCACGTAATTTTCCGTTGTATGTTTTTTTTCGATTCCAAACGTCCAATGATGCAGAAGATCGTAAAAATCTTGAGAGTGATTCAAACGCAGACGAATATACGTCTCGAGGTACATTACACAATATTTCACGAGGAAAATATAGTAAAATAATAGTATCTGAATAAATTCGTATTCGAGGTTAACGTACATCATTTGTTAAATGACACTTGATTGCCGAACAATTTTGCAGTTGACATATCGCGGAGCTCCTACGCGACGTTACCAACTCCGGCCACATGCGATCCGGCCGACAATAATGTTTTTTTTTCCCTCCAAGTCGTCGCCAACGACGGCTCGTTTTTTCTCATTAAAGTTGATAAACAATTTTTTACTCCCAATCTTCTCGTATTTTTTCCATTTCGAATTACGTCGTTGAGAATTATATAAAAAAAGTTGCGCCGTATTGCAAAAGTGACAACTATTGTAGAACTAATTATACTTTTGTATTAAGATGAAAGAAATTTAGGACAAGATATATACACGTAGTGTAACCTCTTTAACTTTAATATATAATTGCACATTATATTAAAGAAAGTTTTTGCCAATTTTCAACAAAATCCTAAGAAAAAGATTTTATGGTAGAACTATACCTTAACAGCCTGTATATTTGATTGGAAATTTCCCATAGATAACGAAAATGCTAATTATTCGGGGCTTAATTCAAAAATTCATAATGAAATATTTAAAAAACTGATTTTTAGATCAGTTTTTGATTATTTTTTCAATTTCAATTAATATATAATGAAAAATCGAAAAAACTGATTTTCAAATCAGTTTTTTTTTCCAATATGAATTCTTGTATTGAGCCTCAAATAATTAGCATTTCCGTTATCTACAAGAAATTTCCAAGCAAAAGAAGTCTCTTGAAGTCCGGAAAAAAATTTTGCAATTTTTTTGTTTCCCACTTTTGACAGATATAGATTCTTCGCTTTTATTGTATCGCGTGTCGCGAAATTTCCGATAAAATTCTAAAGGGCGAATACGTTCGGAGGGTCCTGACAATGTGTATCTCGCGTGCACATCGTGCACGCGCGTATCGAGAAAGTTCGGAGGCCCGTTCGCGTGCGAGGGCGATTTCGGGACTTGTCTGGAGTTGACAGGGAGCGTGTGCGCGAACCCCGGACTTTCTCTGCGGTCTGGTATCCGGTGTGCTGCCTCCAGAACGAGGCTGGGAGAGATAGGGCGTGGATAAGGGACTCCGGGTTACGGATGAGGGCGATGTGACGGGCCAAAAGTTGCCGCGAGACCTGAAATTATGCTCGCAAGAGAGAAAGGCAAAGAGTGAGAGAGAGAGAAAGAGAGAGGGCGAATAATTGAGCGAAGAAAAAGGGAGCAACGAGGAAATATAGAGCGAAGTATCGAGAGAGTGCATTTGCGAGAAGAAAAAAAAAAAGCATCGGCGAAGAATCGATTTATGCACGTGCGACTCGTGCGCGGGAGAAAAGCGTGACACACTTTTCCTCGAGAGCCCTTTTCTCCCCCTCTATTTTTGCCCCCTTTTTCCCTTCGTGAATCTCCAGAGCGAATCGTGCGCCGGGAAGTTACCGACTCGCGATCTCGTCCTTGCCGATATCGGAATTGGCGAGAATCGATGCGAGCCGATTTTAACGCGCCTCGTCGTGAATATATAAATCTCGCGTGCTCGAGAAAGAGAGCGAGGGATTATCGGATCGAGGCGAAATGAAATTACGGGACGTGAATGTTTTTTTCTTTTCGCTCTCCTTTCTCATCGCCATCACGCAATGCAACCCCGGGGCCAAGGGTTGTGCATGCATGGAAAAAAAGGGGGGAAAAATGGAGGAGAAGAGAGAAGAGGATAAGGGCAAAAAAAGGAGTGCAGAGACTTTTCTTTTTCGAGCGAATACGCATGCAGCTCGTCGAAATGTACAACGAGAGCCGGGACGAGGGATACGGCGGGGCGCGTTTTATTCGCGATCGCGGCAGTTTTCATCGCGTCGGATCGATCGGAGTCCGGTAATTTATTCGTAGCTCGGAGCAGACACGATCTCTCTCGCTCTTTATCTCTCCCCTGCGCCGTAAACGAATCAGGATACAAGCTCCGCGTACACATATTCGGCGCGTTGTTTTATTTTCTCTCCTCGCGTTCCTTCTTTTTTTTTTCAAATGGACCGACGAGGGGGGCAAAAATATTATTGCTCGCGACCCTTCAGCCATACTAACCCCGCCTGTACGAGCGGGCGTTATTTTTTAATTGCGACGAACAATAGAATCGATGGTAACAACCCACTCGCGAGTCGTTTACACATTTTTATTGCTCTCGTCGTTTTATCAGCTCTTTTTTTATCGATGATCGTATAATTTCACTTGATATGAACCGAGATGCGTACTCTCCTTGTTTTATCGAATTTTGTTCGATTTCGAGCAATTTTTTTTTCGAACTACATGTTAATTTGTGGAAATACGTTTTTCGATGCAACCAACGTCGAGTCCCTCGGAATATATATCGAGAATATAAAACCGTCATTAAATCTTTTTTATCGATAATAATTTCTCGTGATATCAGAACGAAAAGCGCGTACTCTCCATTTTATCATTTTTTTTTTGGAGAATTATGTGAAATTGTTAAAATATGTTTGCCGGACAGCAATAAACGTTGTATCCGCTCCGAGAATCGAAATCTTCGTTGTCTTTTTAACAGTTTTTTTTATCGATACTCGTATAATTTTACTCACTATAAAAATAAAGAGCTTACTGTACATTTTATCGTATTTTTATTTCTATTTTTTAGAGAATAATGGTAAATTACGAATGTAATGTAAACGTAAATAATTTTTTATCATTTAATCGATATTTTTTTAATTTTACTCGCCGGTATGTCAAAAGCTTTTTAATTGAACTAATTCTTAGTTCAATTTTGTTCTAATTCAATTTTGTTCGATGAGTGTGCACATCTTCCTATCTTGATTTTTTCAAAAAAAAATTTTGCCAATTCCTTTTTTTTTACTTGAACAGCAATAACGTGTATACTTTTTCGATTAGGTGACGTTTTGAAATTTTGAAATTAGTTACCTTGAGTACTACTCAAACCGTCGATAATTTGATGTTGCAATTACTGCTAAATAAAAATTACAATTTAGTTAACATTATAAAAATTTCATCTGTTGCTATTTTTTATAATGATCTCTACTTTTTCGTAAATTAAACGTCAATTGGTTGTAAATGTCTTTTGACTAGTCTGCAGCGATTCGATTACCTTAAGCTAGGATTTAAATAAAATATGTAATTATTTAAATAATACTCGGAACAGTTGTCACTTTTCTATAGTAAAATATCTAGCATACTTTTCTCTCAAAATACGTGCTCTACGTTTTATCAAATATTTCGTTCAATTTTCAGAGATTTTTCGGAGTACAAAGTCAAGCTGTGGCGAGAGATAAGTTTTTCGAGGAACAAATAACGTCGAGTCGCGTCTCGCTGGGAGGGTGGAGGACCTTGACTGGAGCCGCAAAACCTTTTCAACTCGCGCCAACAACAACAACAATAACACAATGATGATGACGATGAGGAGAGCGTGTATAATACGGGAGAAAAGGCGAGAGAGACAGAGAGAGAGAGAGAGAGAGAGAGAGAGAATTTTGTCGAAGTACGTGAGAGCGGAGCAGGGCGCGCACAGCGAACAGCGAGAAGAGAGCGAGGAGGCGCGATATTCAGCCTTGGAGCGAAAAAACGTAACGGTCATTCGCCCGCAAGGTGAAGAAAAGTTGGCCTGCGCGAGCCCAGGCACTGACCGGAGCCAAGGAGACGACGCTTCGAGCGATCGGCGATTCCTGTCCGGTCCGACGAACCGGTCCAACTCTCCCCCCCGTCCTCCTCGCCTTCTCATTTTCTCTCTCGCTCGTCCGTCTCCGTCGCTTATTCTCGTTTTCCCCTCATCTTTCCTTCTCCCCGCCGCCCCGCCACGGACTTCTCTCTCTCTCTCTCTCTCTCTCTCTTCGTCTACCCCGCCCTTCGATCCTCGCGCCAGGATCCTTCGGGCCTTTCGAACCCGATCGCCGCCGAGGAAAGACCGGTCCCGGAAAATTACTCTCGCGGAGCTGCCATGGCCGGCGAGCCCGACTCGTTCCTCTTATATTTCGCGCCGATAATACAGATACCGCGCGAAAGCGATCTCAGACTGAATTTCGCAATAATATTCCCGAGCGTCGAGGCGCGCGACTCTCGGGAGAAAAATTCGTTTTCCCGCCGATACCCTCGAGCGATTCGCGCCGATCGAGACTCCATATATCGCGGGCAAAAATACACATTATTTCTCCGTACCATGAGGGACGAGGAGAATTTTCCCTCGACTTAAATTCGACGGATGGGGTTTTATTGCGTAACACGTTGAATCAGCAATGAGGAGACGCGAGAGACTCCGGCGACTCCTCGTGAAAATCCTTGCCAACCTTTATAGCAACGAGATTATTCGAGATCTATAATAATAGAGGATATATGGTACGAGAAAGGAGTAGTCGCTTATGCGCACACGGCATGTACGGCCCCGACGTATACGTACACACGTACTCCGGCGCTCTCTTCATTTGGCTGATGGCGCATCGTCCCACCCTCGAGGGTAGGATTTCGTAATTCTCTGATTGTATTAGGTCCCTCTGTTGTTTCATCAAAGTTCACGACCCTACGCCGAGACTGGGATGTGTCACGTTTATGCCGAATACACTCGAAATATATTCACGGCGACATATAGCGACGAGGATAAAAATAAAGAACGAGACACGTTGCATAAACAAATTTATGTATTACGTCACGTAATTCCGTAATACGTGAGTAAGTGATACAAATTTTTTTTTAAATAATCGTGCGCCGAGTTGAATTTTTTTAAATAACGTGAAATATACGCGTTTTGTTTACAGGCATCGCAGGCGCGATTAAAATGTCAAACGACGCGTGCTGAGGGAAATTGCCGAATTAATTTAACTCTGAGATGCAGCGATTTATAAAAAAAAAAACGAAGCTCTGGCCTCTTGGGTAAAGAAAAGCTCAATTAAATAGCGGTGGCGTGACGCGAGAAACGGCTCGCTCTGCCTGTGAATTTTACGAGCCGATCTAATCCTTTCCCTCATTACCATTTCATCGCTCATTCTCGTACACACATACACACGCGTACGAGCAATAAGTCATATATTTTTGAGCGCATGGAGAATTGCGTATCAAGGACGAAAGCTCCTTCTACCTGAGATCCTAAAACGAAGAAATGTCAAGGATGTCGACTCTACGCTTATTCGATATTTTCACCATTTTATTTTTTTTCAACCACTTTTTCAATCGATTTTTTTCAACTTTAAGTATTTATTTGTTTGTTTTTCATTTGCTCAACCTTTTAATCGTAATTAATCAATTAATTAAAAAGTTGAAAAATAATTTGTTTTTATTCATGTTATTGTTGCTTTAATATTCTCGAATAGATTTTTTTTATAAAAAAAATTATTAAAAAGCAGAATTACCAAATAGATGAATATTTCACCTGTAGTATTTTTTTTGCTAACAAATCCTGCACTATTAATAATAGTGCAAAAATTATTCATAATAAAAAAAATAGATAATTGAATAATTAATTGCGTCATTAAATTTACTTTTAGTTTTCTAATTAAAAACATATTGCATACAGTCAGATCTCCAAAGAAACATTTTATGACGATTTTAAGAAAATTTTAGAGGATAAAAATAAGTTCGTGAAAAATAGTTCGTCGATGGTTAATATATATGAAAATTTTGATACCTTTTTGAAAATTATTATATCATAACCAAGCACGATGAAACTTCCCATACATATATTTACAGATTCGTAAACGCTCAAGTTCTCGTTGAAAGATTTTTTGCGAGTACAGAAGAGAGAGAGAGAGAGAACGTGTGGGTGCCATGTGGGCCGATGGGCTTTTATATACAATAACGTATCACATGTGGCACGAAAAGACTATTTTTATTACGGAATAAACGCAAATGCAAACGCAAACAGTAAGAGAAGCCCTGAATCTCGAGTTTAAATTCAGAAATTTTTCGAAATATTTTTCTCACCGATGAATAATATTGAATTGAAATTAATGATAAAAGCATAATATGTGCAAACAAATATAAGCAAACTGTCGCGCGCCGACGCCTGTGCATTGCCTTGATAAAAAGAAAAGAAAAAAAAACAAAGTTTCCCAGCGAATAATTACCACATAACCACCTCCATCTTCATTCCATCAGTTGTCATTATTTAATCACGTGATAATCACCTTTCTTGAGTCATGGATTGAGAAAAAGTGATTGTATACGCGCGATTGAATTTAACGAGAAAATTTCAATGAAATATACATCTCTCGTCGATCCTGCGCATCGAAAAGTGGATATAAAAATTTCGCAGCTGAATTCAAGTCGATTCGTAAAAAAGAGAAGCGAAAATTAGCGTTCGGCTAAAATAAAATCGCGCGGGGCGAGTCGGCCGGACAAAGAAAAAATCGTCGAAGAGAGAAGTGAAACAATAGGTACAATGGGTACATTCAATTTTGCGTTTCTCTCTCTCGTGGAAGCGACGACGCGAGGACGAGAACCGTCAACGGGGCTCGTGGAAAAAATAGTAAGAGAGAGAGAGAGAGAAAAAGAGAGAGGGGAAAAAGCGGGGGAAAGGGAAAGAAACGAGAGTTTCGCGATTCGCGTCCCTCACGGCTCGTTGGATTCAGGACGATTGTTCGTTTGTCTTTTCCTCCACCGTCCGGATTCGTCTCCGCTCGTTTTTCCCTCTCCTCATTTTTTACAATCTTTCTCATTCTTCCCTTGTCTCCGCCGCATTCCCATTTGCGATCCTTCCTCCCCCGCTTCTTCGAGCTTTTTTTACTCCCCGGATCCTTTCATCCGGCCGAACGAAAATTGTAACAGACTGCAAACTCCTGTACCGTTCGATGTAAAGAAACTATATACATGCCAAAAATTGTAAAAATCGAAGATATCGATAAAATAAATAATGAACTATTTAAATATAGCTAAAAAAATTTTTTATGAGAAAAAAACTCATCGTTCTTTTAAGGACGTTGCTACCATACAAACTCAACCAAAAATTGGTGACGTTTGAAAAATTTTATAATTGAGATTCAGCAGGAAACACAAAAAGGAAAAATAATCTAATTTTTGAATTTTTTTGAATTTAATGAAATTTTTTTTATGGGGGTATTATTCTTGAAGTAGTAAGCAAAGTACTTACAATTTTACATTTGGACTATGTACATATTTTCATTGAAAAATGTACAAATACATGTTAACTTCTTTATTAAACATCATTTAAACTAGCCTTTTAAAGTTCACCAAATTTAGCAAGTTTTTTTTTGAAATCATATTATTTAGGTATAAGCGCAATTTCATTAAAATCTCTCTATTTTTGTGGTAAAGGGTTAACATTCTTAATTTCGTCGAAACCAATGCTCAAATGCAAACTCTGCTACGCATACGCAATACTGATTGAGAAGTCGTAAATAAGTTTCATACAAGTATACTAAACTTGCAAACTGAAAACACATCTTCCAAACAAATTTATTGAAGCGAGACGATTTATTCAACCATATATCATGTTTGCTAGAACAATTGATCAATTACTTCGATAATGGCGCGGTGTTGAATTAAGCGATTACGAAACGTTTGGAAAATTTCAACAAAACTATTTTCTCAGTATGTATAGATATAACACACGCTCTACAACTCTCAGTGTTTGCTTCCATTTTCCATATTCTCTTTCACTAGCTCTTCTATTCATCGCTTCAGCCTTTTAAAAAAGGTTTCTGTCATAAGCCTAGAAACACGTCTATATAGAAAAAAATTCAATCAAGGGTTCCTGTGCCATACAGTTTGTTTCAAAAATTAATATGTAAAATCGAAATAAATGCTTTTATATACAGCAAATTTTCTCAAATTAAAAAAGAAAAATTTTCTTCATTTTTAGATCGCATATTTGCTGTATATTTTTAGTCATGACTTTTTAGACAAAAATGTTTCTCAATACTTGAAAAATCATTTTAATCTGAAATCTAGTTATAAAAAATATTATGATAATTTTTTTCGTTCGAGAAAAAATATTTTCCCGGTGTCTGCATTGCATTTTTAATAATTCCTCTTTTTTTTTGTAATCCGCGTCGAACACAGATGCTCGGCGATGACTAAGAGAAAATTCTGGGGACAGGAAGGGTCCATGAACGTATGCGGGGCACAGACGAGCCGAGATACACGTTTCATTCGTCCCCCAGGGCGATGCCCCCACGACGACGGGAGAACGCTCGCGAACTCGGGCGATCCGGGGTGCACACGCTCGATCCTCCCTCCCGACGAAGTGCAACCCTCGAATTTATCCCCCGCGAGCCCCGAGGGAACGAACATTATTAATTATTTAAACGGTCTGATTTTTTTTTTGCTGTCGAGTCAACAAATACTAAAATTTTCCTCGGAGTGCGTAGAAAAATGAAAATATATTCAGGTTACGCAAAAGATAAAATGAAAAATGTAGAACGAAGCGTTTAAAAAATTTTCAAGTCGATAAAAACCATTATTTAAACAGTTTGATATTTTTACTCTCGAGAGTATAACGATAATACTGAAAATTATTTATTACTGTAAAAAAAATGAGAATATTTTTAGGATGCGAAGAAATGTGACAAGAAAATGTAACGAAGGGCTTGTAATGATTTTTCGAGTGTAGATCAAATCGTATGTAACAAGCACTAGAAAGAAGGGTTTTGTGGAATAACTCGATCAATTCAACTTTTAAAATTCTATTTCTGGTTTTTCCTTCGCCCAGGGTTTTCCTTTTTTCCGAGTCTTTATAGTGAATCGCATACGGAGTTTTACGAGGCTCGCGGATGGTCCCTTTTGTGCCGTCAAGTTATTATACCAGGGACGCGTGTTCACATGCATTCATATATACGTACACGTGCAATAAAACTGTGTATTGTAATACAAAATGCAGATGACGTTCGCGAACAATGCAATTTCGCAAGAGCAGTTGCGTGTGACACGAAATTCGCTTTTGTGTAAGAATATATATATATATATATATAGAAGTACAATGTACACATGCGTCTTTGTATTATATAAAATCTGCATGTCTCTCATTGGTTCGTAATAAAAACCATCGGAACAAAATCAGTTTTCATTAAAAATCAGTATAGTACAGCTGCAAAATGAATTTGAGACATCAGAGATTTTCTTAAAAATTTTCACTAATCTTCTTCTATACGTTGTATATGAAAACGTGTGTAAAATTTAATCAACCTTTACCATATTTACTAAACAAAACATGAATTTTTGAAAATCCTCACTTTTTTCAATCTCCCTATATAAGGGCCTTTGTTAAAAGTTGCAATTAAAAGTCAATATTTCGATGATACTACATATGATACAAAGTCTCATGAAATTTTACATATACACTTCGACATATATAAAGCAAAAGAAGATTTTTGCAATTTTTGAAGAAATTCTGTTTGTAGAAAGTTTCAAGCGCCGATTTGACATTTAATTGACAAGTACGGTCAAACTTTTGAACAGACCGTCGTGGTTCTGTATATGTACTATCTTAATTTAATCTACGGAATTTCAGGAGTCTGGAAAGATTTGAAAAGTGGAGACGAATGACTCGAGGGCCAAAATTTGGGAGTCAGAGAGATGAAAGAAAAATGCGGCGATCGTATATGCGAATTTGCATTCGGTGGATGCGTGCAGCGGTGGATACGGATTAATAAGTGGGCGATTTTAATCTGGATTCCAGCCACGGGCAAAATGGGAACTGGGCGCCCTCGTGGCTTTGCAGCTGCGGCGGTACTAAAACGGAAGGTCGATAACCACCTCGCGCCATGCTGTTGCTGCGGACTGAGGACTGAGGATGTCGATGGGAAACGCGGGGCGGCTTGAACCCAGGGGAGGGGATTTTCCGTTCGTCCGATATTTACTGGCGCCATCGGGCGAGGGATGCCACGAGTTTTGTTCTCGTTCGGGCATCGTTTCACCCGACAGTCGGTAATTCGTGACCAAAAAATGTATATTCGTAAAAAAAAAAAATACTTTCCATAAAAAGAAAGATTATAGGTTGCGACCACCATTCACGAATAATTTCACGAGTAAAAATCTCAAAAAAGAAAACGTCTAAGTGATTAAAAATCTGGGCGTTGATTCTCAAATATCGATATATAAATATCGAAATATGAGGATACTAAATATAAGAATATTAAAAGTACAAACACGTTTTTCGTAGCTCGAAAAAATTAATTGTCTTTACCTTGCGAGTACAAGAGGGAGAAAAGAGTAGGGGCGTCAGTGTTCGCTGCTTACCTGTAACGAGAGAAATACGTAATTAGTCAGGGAAGTTGTTCGTAGAAGAAGGAGGCGGGTTGTGTCATCGTTGTGAATTAATGAATAGAGATGAATGAAGAATGTCGCGGGGAGAAATAATAAATATTTTACGACGAGCGATGGTAAAAGTTTCGAGGGTTGAGCCGGCAAGGAAGAACCCGAAAAGGAATTCGACGCGGGCGCGGAACTCCCTTACCAGCTTCTAATTGATTTTTACCTCGGTTCGGGGCAAAAAATCTCCACTCGCGTCCGGACGGTCATTCACCGTACCAACCGACGTCGACGCTCCTTCCCGAGAGCTTTTATCGACTAATTTCCTTCAAAGATTCTCGTTAGGCCCTATTGATTTTACGTTTCACGAAACACGTTCTTCTCGTGTCCAGTGTCGAAAAATAATTATATATAGTTTTTTTTTTCTATTTCAGCATTTTCTGAATTCATATTTTGTCGGGCTCAAATATTTTCATTGATTTATTATACAACTCATCGAATTCTGTACTGAAAGAAAAATATAGTAGATATACTATATATGTCACAACAAATGACAACTGTAGTCATTTTAATAAAACTTGATATATTTTATTTTAATTTAATAGTATATCGTTTTGCTATAAAAATGTATTTAGTTGTCAAATAAATAATTAGTATAATTGTTATTTTATGTGGTAAAATTTACAACTGTGATTTCTGTCAATATTAGAAGCTCATATGATTGAAAATTTTCCATAAATATCAAATATACTAATTATGATGAGCAATTTTGCAATTAACTTTCCTATATTTTATAGAAAATTTCCAATAGATCACTGGATCTCCTAAATCCATTAAAAAAATTCGACTCACGTTTGTATATTTCAATATCGAACATACTCATGAGAAGCGTTATTATATATTAAATCCAGAAGCGTGTCAAATTAAACACATGTAAAAAACAAGCTAGATTATATTAAACACATTTTAATATTCATAAAAAAGTGTCTACAAGAAAATAACACATACAAACCTATAAAAATTAGACACCTGAATTTTCAGTAAGACTTTTCATAAGTTTTAAATCATTTTACAAAAAAATCTCCAAGTTGAATACAAAAATTGGTATAGCGTGTAAAACTACGCGCTATAAGTGAAGCTTCCTGATAATATGTATTGTCTGTTGAGGTTGGTTATTAAGAGCATTCGCTTTTTTCAAACTTCAAATTTGCAAGTTTCAAAATATTGAGCAAATATTTAATTAATTTTTTGTGTAAAAACCTAATTATTTCCTCGATTGATTAATTTGACGAAATAAACTACAATCATGAGTAATACAAATTATCCATTGAGCAATCTATTTTCGAAAGGATCTAATTTTTCAATTGCCAATATAGATGCTTATTGCATAAATCATAGTTTGACGAGTATATATATACGTAAATTAGAGAATTTATAACGTGTTTTGCGATTTACATTGTTATTAATGATAACGAAATGTAAATTCTATTAGTTGCACGCTCAAGTTCAATGACATTATCGAGATTAAAAGTATTCTCTTGCTACTGCAACGCTCATAGTTCTCACTAAATCAAACGGTATTAGTGCAGTTGTTTACTAATGTGCCGACTCACTACCAACGCAGAGAATTCTCAAAGAACAGAAACACACGACGTATATCCGTAGCAAACAACTCCAGTCTTCTCGTCACTACTAACGTAAAAGTATTCTCAAAAACACACGCACATTGTCATATATCCCTGTATAGTATGTCTGTTTACGTATCAGGTTCCTGTCGTTTCAAAAAAAAAACGACGTTACCCGGACACAAGAAGTTTCACTTAAAAAATCTTCTTTAATCGCTATAGAAATGAAAAAGAGAGATATTTTCAAAGAAGTTTAGATATCTCTTGCGAATATTATTTCCTTCCGAACATCGAAAAGGCACTTTGAATGAAATAGAGCTTATATGGGAGTAGGAAAAGAAGAAAGGGAGTGAGGGAATGTCCTTCGATCAATCTTCCTTTACAACGCGGGAAGAATCTCAATCTCCTGGGTCTATTTAGCTCCGGAGGATCCGCTCGGTATCATCAGTCGGCAACGAAGATAACATCCGGCGGGTACAAAGCGGACAGGATGTAACGGATCGAAGCGGCGTTATCGCGCCGGGCGAGAGATATACACCGTTTTCCCGGAGAGCGGACCCCGTCCTCGTTAAATTCCGCGCGCGCGTTAATGGAAAGCCGCCGGGTTAGGTGTGGCGCAAAAGTCGCGATGAGGGAAGAATCGTCAGAGTTGAGAGAGTGTCCGAGCGGCGAAGAAAGGAAAATAATAGAATGCCAGGCAAACAGGATGTGAGCGAGAACGTGATCCAACTGACGATGTCTCGGGAGTTCGCCCAGGTGGACAATGACCGAGAGTGTCGCACAATGCAGGATCGTCGAGCGCGCCTCTTATTTTATTCCCGTCGACAAAGAGCCTCATTTGTGCGCTGCGACGTGCTATCGAGGAGAGTCCGTCATTTTCCAGCTCAAAATTTTCGTGACCCCGCAGTCAATCCGAGCGAGCAGGGACCGCCCTGATGATTTATAAACGCCAGGGGAAAAAAATTGCCGTCCCGGAGAGCGAAAGCTCTCGAGAAGTTTCCCGCACGCGGTCTCCGAGAGGCCTTATCAAATTCCAGTTCAATTATAAAGATATATACGCACCGATACAATAAAAGGGCTCGCTCCGTTGCGCGGTAACAGCTCGGTCAATGGGGAAAATTAATTAAGGGAGGAGGAAAGTACTTTTCCTCGTTTTGGCAGAAATGCCAATAAACTCGATCGGGCGGGACACACGCGGCGGAGAGTGCGCGCGAGAGCTGCTCCGAGAGTCTGATCGTCGAATCGGGACAAGTGTGCGCAATAAAAGCACACGCGGAGACCTTGGCGTTTCGCGTATCACCCTGCATTCTTATCTTGATAACAGTCTGGCGCTTTTCCAGCTTCCCGTCGTAGCTCCGCGGCTTCATCTTCAGGCTTCTCCGCACGGATTCGCCGCCCTTATCCTGCGAAACTGAACCGAAACACGTCTCGAGTGCCTCTCGTCCGCCAGGGAATACAAGTTTTTCGTCTGACAATCGTGAACACGGACGGAAACGTTCTCGCACGAGAAAAGAGACAAAAAAAGCAGGTCGCGCGTCGTATCATTTGCCACTCGCTCAATCGATGTCGGACAAACACTCGGGCCAATTTCCGTGAGCGTTTCGCGTATCGAAATCCATGTATCGGAAGATGAACTTTTGCTCTCTCTCTCTGTGTCACGATCGGTCGTTACGATTTTCCGAAACAAATGGAAAAATGTTTTAAGGCCAATAAAATTGGAATTATCAACGAGAAAGCGACTCATGAAAAGTACTTCATATCGTTTTTAATATTATTTTTTAACGATTTCAAATCAAATAAAATATTTACTATATAATTTGTAATAACTCGTTACTTATCATTACATACAAAACGTATCGAAAATTTTATATATATGTTTAGTAAATATATTTACACTCGTATATTTTAGCATCAATTTAATTGATTGGTGCGAACTAATTGAAAAAAATATATATCAAAAAAATATCGTAACTTTTTATACGAGCTCTTACATATTGTTCGAAAAATTACAATTTAAAGTATATAATAAAAAAATGTCTCCCTTTCCAGAGAGTTAAGGCTTTTCATATTTTACAAATATTTAAATACGTCGCGTTAAAAAACGTTGAGAAATTATCCTTTAATAGCTCGAACTAACAATAGTTCAACCGCGATAGTTAAAAATATCATCATACACGTTTTCCATAGCGTGATTATAAATGTCGACAAAGATATCGGGTGTATATTGAATTTTCCAATCCTACTGAAATTATGGGCACTTTCCAATAATAAAATATATTTTATTTGATTATAATTTTAAAAAAATTCTTTTTGAACGCACTATTCATTCACTGATAAAAAATTTAGTTCAACCAACTAATAAATCATTTACAGTTTACGTAGAATACTTAAATAATTACATATATATTACTGAAATAAATCATTACACTTTAGTTAATGAATCAACAATTTGTAGAAAAATAATGTCGTTGGACGGATCGGTACGAAAATTTTGTTAAATCGAACAAATTTCGCAATTTTGAACAGCACATTGTTTTTCGCAGTGTATGAAAAATCTCTTACATTTTAAGAAGACATTATTTATTCAATTACAAAAAAGTGTAATTGACGGTAATAGAAATTTGTAAAATAAAGTAGAGTCGTGTTCGAAGGACGCGTTACGGAGCCCATAATTCGTAAGAAAAAACTTTGCGTCGGGATCGGTGAAAAACGTGTGTGCGCGCGCGCCAGGGACCAGGGAGAGAAAACGAGAGAGGGAGAGAGCGGTAAATTCATGGAGAGCCCTGCTGTCGGGAATTGCGTCATTAGGTGGCACGTTTGTCGCGACACCGTGAAATATATACAGGAGAGGAAGGAAAAAGCATGACGGAGTCGCGGTAACCGCGCGCGCGAGACTTACATGCGCAAGAATACGGGCGTGTTCGTGCAAAATCTAGACGACGATAAATGACCCGGTGCGCGCTCACGACAAAGTCCACACACGCTCGTTTGTCAACGGGGAGCGAACCGCGCGCCCGGCTTTCCCGCTTTTTTACGCCCTTCTCCATTTTCCCGTTCCCCGGGTACGCGCGCTCCTTATTCGCTTTTCCGTCAAACGTCACTACCCGAAGAGTTATTCTCGCTCGAGAGACCAAGAGTCTCTCCCCAGCATCGAAAGGTCGCGAATTATTCCAAGGAGGAAAGTCGCGTCACGTCGAAGAAGCCAGAAAATAAGAAGAGAAAAAAAAAGCGACTGTTCTTTTTTTTTCTCTCTCTCTCTCTCTTAATTATTCTCGCTGATATCCCGACGCGCTTCGTCCGGTGGGAATTTTTTTTTCCTTACGCAACGAATGAAAGCAAGGTCGCGCGTGAGTCAACGATAGCGCAGCCGATACTTCATCAATGGCTTATCCGCGAACGTGCAAAAATATAATATACCCTACGTGTATTCCTGATGAGGCAGATACACTCTACTCTTCCCTCATCGCGCGATCTCGTCGGTTACATCGCGAAATGTCAGCGCTCATCCGACGCACGGCAAAAGTATCATACTACCTGGCAACAGCAATTACAACGAGCACGAAATGATAACGTCTGTCCCGGTGTGAGAATCCCCCCGTCAATCCGACAGCTTTTATTCTGACCCTCACCTCCTTTTTTCCTTCGTTCTTCATTCAGTTCTTCGCGCCTCATTTTATTTTATCACGAATCTCTTTCGATCTTCTTCAAAAAGCTTCTAAAATAATATTAATGAAACAATAATATTACATTTTGCAATTATTTTATTCTGTATAATAATTTTATTCGATAAAATTATTTAGTCATCGGTTCTTGAGGTACTAGTTCTCTAACCAAATGAAAATCTGCAGAAAATTTTTATATTAAGTTTATCATTAATTATATAATCGAGTAATACCTAATTTTTTTTTTTAATTGAGGCGGGTCGTCCATGTCATTTTCGAGCAAAATTTAATTAAAAATGTGCTTTTTGACACACAAATTTATATATACCCTAAAATGAAAATTATGTGTATACAATTATTTTGGTTTTTGTGTTTTTAAACACTGCAGATGTAAATGAAAAATCTCTCATATTTTTCGTCGTTAAAAAATAAGCAATTAAAAAAAAAGATTAGCCCTTTACCGAGCTTTCTAATAAGATAAAATAGAATAAATGGAAATTTTAGCTATACAAATCACAGGTGTCCATCGTCAAAAATTTAGCAAAAATTGCCCACAACGTAAAACTTTTAAAATAACGTTATAGTAAATAAACACATTCATATGCAATGATCATGTGTTTTATAAAAAAATTATACAGCTACTTATTTTATTTATAATTTTTTGGTGCTCATCTGATTCCCCTACAAAGAACGGACCTTCGCTGGAGATCTATATAATAATATCTTTAAAAATTATGAAAAAAATATAAGAATGGAGTGATTAGAACGCGTGTTCGATAATTGATTAAGTATGCGAAAAAAGGTTGATGTTTGACGCCGATGAAAGGAAAAAAGGATTAGAGGATAAAGGAGTGAGAAATCGTAGATCAGAATCAAAAGGGGTGAGGGTCAATCATTCGCTCGATTGGTGTGAAACACCTCATCGGCATATATTGACAAATGGGTGAACGTTGAATGACTGTGCACACGTTTGGCGAGAACATTATTATTGCGGCGCGATAGAGACGCGCGCGTTTAAAGAGATCTGGAGATGAAGGGCCTTCATCGAGCTCCTTCTCGGAAAAGCCGGCGCGCGCGCGCGTGTACATCGAAAGTGATATAACAACGGTGCATTTCATTCCCATTTACTTTTTCAGCGTTATTTACATGCAATTATCTTTCTCATCCCCGATGGTGCATAATAATAAGACCCGAGAGAAACGGATAGGAAAGAACGAGAATGCCGTAAGAGAAAAGTCAATATAACACGAACACACACACACACACACGAATACCATCAACAATAATAAGAGTGAACGTTCATCGAGTTTCATCAATTTTACCCTTCTTCTTCTTCTTCTTCTTCTTCTTCTTCTTCTTCTTCTTCTTCTCCCGCATATTTTCCCTCATAGATACACATTTTTTCTAAAATATATATATCTCTCGTCCGTCCGCGTATCTTTCATTTTACAGGATTTTATCTCGCAGCGATATCTCCGCTAGCGGAATATAAAATCTAGCGTGTTGGACACATTGCTTCGCACTATTTTATGGCGGGTTTTACAATCTGATCGAAATTTATTGCGAAAGGAAGAAAGGGCCTCGTTTTGCTCGATCGACGCGATTAATGGCGGATTTCGCGGGAATAATTAATGTCGGCGGTTCGTCGATCGTTGTACGAAGCAGTATACGATGCTCGCGAGGGAGAGACCGAGGAAGAGACGGGGAACGGGGAGGGGAGAGCACGCGAGAGGCGTGTAATCGCGCGGTGACATAATCGTTTCGATTGCCACACGGGAACGGTAATTATTCGAGGTCATCATAGCCACGAGAGCTGAATTACATGTCTGCCATTGAAGGGGGATCTGCATCGCTGACGCTCTTCGGTGCACCCCAGATTTTCGCTCTCTGCTCCTCGCTCGCCTCCCTGTAATCTTTTGAGTTCATGGACCATCGACGATCCGATTGGTCGCTCCACTCGCCCGACGATTCGCTCGTTTCGACCGGTAATTGATCGCCCAAAAATTTCATTCGAATCAGCATCGTTCAGAGCCGTTACGCAGATGAAAATTGTGCGTTCGATATATTGAAAGAGGACAAAAATTATCACAAATTGATATACAGTGAGATAAATCACGGTATAGCAGAATTATTTACTTTAAATATAAGAACTATTCACTTTATTACAGTGAAATCTATCATTCTTGGATTTCAGTGTACTTTTCAAGAATTAAAATTAATATCTTTCGTATCACATTTATAAAATTATAATAAAAGTCAAAATTGACAAATCTTCAAAATAAGGATGTGTTAATAAATCGAATATACATGCATATACATCCAATTTTAGTAAAGTATTGACGCTAATTATTCATTATTATGCGCTTATCATATAAAAATATCTTTGTACGAGCCAACGTATAAATGGTCTCGCGTGGTTTTCTCGTAAAAACTAGATATTTTTTTCATATTTTTTACATGCGATTTTAACTCAGAGCTTATAGACGCAAAGAACTTTGATTTTTACGTCATAACTTGTTGCTTGTTTGTGCTCATATTTAAAATCAACTCAATTGGTTTATTCAAAGTACTCTGTGTCACGACATTGATTATACTATAAGTCTACCTTCGCACCTAATTCTCATAACGACGTTTTGATTTTAATAGACATCGTTATAGAATACGTGTTCTTTTTAATTATCAATGATTAACTCTAAAATAAACATTTCTTAAAATAACTAATAGGTTTTTTAATAGCATGTAATCTTTCAAGAATGACAGTTTTGTCATCAAAAATACTTAAAATAAATATCGTTAAATTCACATCAAACAGCGTTAAAATGTTGCGTCCTTCTATTAAAAGTAAATGATAACAACATAGTTTGATAAGAGTACACATAGACGATTACAAAAATAAAATTTCTCCATTTTTATAATAGACCGATTTCCGTAAAATATGTTAATGGGTTTTGAAAGAAAAGTCCACCATATTTTCTGTCTCGTTGAAAATTAAGAGCACAGCTTGAATTTTGCATTTTGTACAGTCAAATCAAAAGTTTTTGTTTCAATTTATTTCCATATCATGTGATTTTTGAGCTTAAGTCAATTAAGAAAAGTTGTTGCAAATTGTTTCAACAACATACTCAAAATTCAAGGTCATCCAAGGTGACTTGTACTTGCTACGTATGTATGAAAATAAAACAATCATAATCTTTGGATTTTTTAAAAAAACTTGAGGAATAAGCTTCTTTAAAGTACAATAAAGAGCTATGGTAAATTTTAAAAAAGTTCACCATCTAGATTTTAAGATATTTAGAGTTGAACATGGCAATATTTAACACGGGCTCTTATGGGAGAGCACTGAAAATTGGAATTTTTAAGACTAAATATCTCAATTTCTACGTGGTGAAACCTCGTAAAATTTGGTACGCATATTCGTAAAATATCAAAGAATGACTACCAATTTTCAAGAAAATCCTAAATAATCGGTAAAACTATAGAACTGCATTAAAGAGTGAACATTTTTAATATCCTCAAGGATCTGTTATTTTTTGAATGGTATTTTCGAATTATCGAATTTTCTGTTTTAATGTCAATATTCGATAATATCGGCAATAACGCATTCTAGAGGATTTTAATGATGAATCGTGGTACAGAATATCGAACGAGAAGTGAAAATTAGATCGAGACTAAGATTCGTCGAGGGTGAGGTCTCGGCGGGTATTTTAAAAGGTTCGTCCGAAGGGGGTCTGAGCAGCTAGGGCGGGAGGAACGAGAGCAACCACCTCGCGCGACGCGAGGCTTCGTCAAAGGGAAACCAGACGGTGGACGATCGATCCACTTCTCTTTATTTGCCCTTTTTCCGCGTCTCCATTCCGGGGAAGCGAGAAAATTCGTTCGGAGCGAGAAAAAAAAACGGACTACAAATCTTTTGGATAATCCAGTGCGAAAAAAATGTTCTACTCGACTGCCTTTTCCGAGGCTCGTTCAGTCACGATTTTCACGCTCGCGATCCCTCTCCGGGTCTATAGCGCTTATTTCGAACCCGGGTCAAAAGGTGAGGAGCTACCGGGACAGAAATGAACGCGGGTGCCAAGTGGATGAAGAGAAAAATGATGAGGGAGCCGCTTGAAAAACGCGTAAGAGATATCTGTCGAGCTGGAACTCATCGATGCGGATCATCAATTATTCATTTTCCTCGCACAACCCGCGCTCCCCATTTGACCCGTCGCGAGTTATTTAATCGAAACAAAGACGGCTCATCGCCTCCCTCGCCTCCGCCCCCCCCTCCCCCGCGCCCGTTCCATCGAACCCCACTGAAAGCCTTTCATTCGCAATAAATTTATAATTATTTGCTTATCTTCGCTGAATTATTCGGATTATTCCTCCGGAATTCAGGAATCTGCGCGTAATTGAAGGACGTGCTCGTAGAAATAATTTACGAAATTTGTATTTCTGGCCGATCGAGCATTCTCGAGATAAAGACGGACGATGTATATACCGGAATCCGGTGAAAATAATTTGAAATTCATCAAGAGCTCTAATCAAGCGATTACATACGATTTTCGTGCGCGCATGTATAAGCGTCAAGTATTATAAAACAGACACACGTGCAACGCGAGAGACGAATCTTACCGGCTGATTCGAATAACTGCACCTATCTCACGTACATTTTGTTCGCGTAATCGGTTCGTCGAAAGTGTTCAAAATTCTTCCTTTACTTCCACCATACGAATAACTCGAAATAAATACAGTTCGTTTCAAAAGTGAAACGTTTACATTAGCAATCTGCGAAAAATGTTCCCTCAAATTCATTATTTTTTGTTTTATATATAATAAGTATACAACATATATTTTTCATTTTTTTACAGAGAGAATTTAATACACAAAGTTACACATTGTTGTTTTGAAACATTGTCTCTAATTGAAAGTATCGACACTTTTTATTAAAAAATAACGATTCTGATTGTTTTTTTTTAATAAATAGTTTAGTGAATTACATACAGGATTTGCAAATTAAAAAAAATTACATTGACAAATGCGTAATTTTTTTTCTAAAAAAAAAGAAAATGAATAATCCTCAAGATTTCCAATAAAGTGTTGCAAACAAGAGAGAAGAGTAATTTGTTGAATAAAAATTCTCCGTTTACTTAAAACAGTGTAATAATAATATTTCATAGTGCGTTTAGATTGGGGAAGGGCCTGTACTGGCAAATGCTGAACGCACGAAAACTTTCGAGTCCCCGGTATTCGGGGCATAAGCGCGAATAGGCCCGTAAGAATTGCGAGATAGGTAGAAGAAATCATTCGGTGGAGCAACAATTTCATATCGTGGAAAAGTGGTTGTGTCTTAATTCAAGAATTTACGGGCACACGCTTGGCCACCGAGCGACATGACGAAATCGCGCCCGGTCTCCTTTTTGCAAATACCGTGATTGCGGGGCTAGAGGATCGGATCGAAAGACAGAAAAAGAAAAGGTAGAACGATTGCATCGATTTATCATGGTAACTCCATAGTTAGCGATGATTTTTTTTTTCAAAATCAACGAATCAAAGGTCCGGTCCGAAAGAAATTTTGGAGCTCGCAGCGAGACTATTCGCGTCGACGAGAGAAAACGTTTCGCCCGCGTCGCATTGATCGCTCACCATTTTCATCGACCATTTTTCCACTGGCAGTTTTATTTCGCTCGGCGAGTGAGACAAATAAAAAAAGATCTGCTGGACAGGCCGGGTTGGCCAACGGCCGAGTGAAACATTCACGAAGTCTGCCACCTTTCTAGCGAGACTGCGGCCATTCCATTTAGCGGCGTGTGACACAATATCGTGCTGCGAAAGAAAACAGATTGAAAAAAAGCCCAAGCGGAGAGAAACAAAAAAACGATGGTGCCGTGACGTTAATGAATTACGTCAAAGTGAAAACGAGGAAAAATCGCGTTCTCGTGAATGTCGGCGGGAAAATTGAGATTAGTTTTTCGTGGATCGTTTTATTATGACCCGGGCGCGGAGAGGATTCGGGGGAAAAAAGAGGCAAAATGATGAGGAGCGAGGATCGCGCGCGGCGAGTGTCTCGTGTGTGCTTTCACTATCCTTGACAATTGCCGTTGCCGTAATAGCCGCGCGTTCGCCGAGCCTTGAACAACCGCCGGAAAACCTTGAATACCAATTTAGAGTACGCCGCGGTATTCTCGCATGATTCGAGGCTACAATTTCCGATTAGGAAATATCATTATCATAACAATAAAGTATCATTCGTTTATAAACGTGTGCGCGTGCATGCGTATCGCCGCGATGTAAAACAGTTTTATCAACGGGCTTTTTACACTCGAATTGTTCTTCCCTGCTGCACCGATCAATATATATTACGACGAGATCCCCGCCGCAAATACGATGGCGCAAGAGAGAAGGGAAATTCTCTCTCACCCGTTGGGCTGCTGAAAGGGGGGAAGAAAGA